>CM061531.1:230438140-230464728 GCA_030545055.2 Neoaliturus tenellus
ACGGCTATTAAAAGAAATAAACTTGTCATAAAACATTTACAAACTGATGATGGAAAAGAATATTTCAATAAGGAATTTGCAACATTAATGAAAAAATATAACATAAATCATTATTCTACAAATTCGGAAGTCAAAGCTTCGATAATAGAACGATTCAATAGAACGTTGAAAGGAGCGATGTACAAAACATTTTCCAAACGAGGATCGTATGTGTGGTACGATATATTACCGCAGCTTATAAAAGAGTACAATAACAAATATCATCGCACTATTGGTATGAAACCTATCCAAGTAAATAGCGGCAATGCTAAGCTTGTTTTGGAGCGTATTAAAAAAAATACGGCTCCCAAAATTGAAAGATTAAAACCTAAAAAGTTTAAAGTAAACGATAAGGTGCGTATAAGTAAATACAAAGGGGTTTTCAGTAAGAGATATCTACCAAACTGGACTAACGAAGTATTTACAATCTACAAAGTGCAGCCGACAATACCAGAAACGTACATTTTAAAGGACAACAAAGGTGAACTACTTCAAGGCGGATTCTATGGGCATGAACTATTGAAATCAACAGTTGGCGATGTATATCTTGTCGAAAAGGTTTTACAAAGAAAAAAGGATAAAGTTAAAGTCCGTTGGTTGGGATTTGACAAGAGTGAAGATTCTTGGATTCCTACAAAAGACTTGGTATAATACTTTGATAACTCATTATGTGTTCAACCTTTAAACAAGATGGATATTGTACAGCAAAAGGAACGATTTAATATTAATAACATAGATGAATTGACAGTGGATAGTGACAAGTTAAACCGTGGTAAACATGGGGAATTACTACCGAACTCCATAAGATGTTTAATAACCGGTCCTTCAAATTGTGGAAAAACAAATGTTGTTTTTAACCTTATAACTAATCCAAAAGGACTACGTTTTAACAATATATACATTTTTTCAAAATCTTTGCAACAACCTAAATACCAGTTGTTGGATAAAGTATTAGCGAGTGTACCAGAAGTAAATTTCTACAAGTTTAATGCCAGTGAAACAATTATGCAACCAAACGAAGCTAAACCATTTTCTGTATTTATATTTGACGATGTATCATGTGAGAATCACGACACAATCAGAAGTTATTTCGCAATGGGAAGACATCATAATATTGACAGTATTTATATTGGTCAAACCTACAGTAAAATTCCAAAACAACTTATAAGGGATAATGCTAACTTGCTGATAATATTCAAGCAAGATGAAACAAATTTAAAACACGTATATAACGATCATGTCAATGCGGATATGACATTTGATAAATTTAAAGAGATGTGCGGCAAAGCGTGGGCTGAAAAGTACGGCTTTCTCGTAATTATGAAAGATGAAGCTATAAAAGATGGAAGATATCGGATAGGGTTGGACAAATTTGTATTAATCCATTGATTGAACGGCGGTACGTCTAGTAATGAATCAGACTTCACAGTGTAAACATGGTGAATCAGGAAAAACTATTGAAAGAAATAAAATCACTCAGCGATTCTATTAGGATGAAGAATCGCGCATTAAGGATGGGTTTAAGTGAACGAGAAGAATTTCTGGAGACTACATTTAAACCTATTACGGAACCATTAAAACAGATATCAGAGACCATTGGTAAACCTCGTTATGAAGGAGATGTTTTACTACCAGTTTCTAAACAAGAGGTACAAGCTTTAAAAAAAGACGACGATGATTCATATACAAGTGCTAGTGAATTTTCGCAAGAAGAAACAAAAGAAGAAGAAGAAGAACCAATTATTAAAAAAGAAGAAGAAGAAGAAGAACACCCAATACCTGAAGCAGAACAATCCATTCCAAATCTAACTCAATTGAGTAGCGATATATTACAACATGGACCTCTTGGAAGGAAATACATAATGAAAATGTTACATGACATGAAAGCTAACCCTAATTTAAGCAAATCACACGTATACGGAGCAAGGATTGATGGGAATGAATTGAAAATCGGTGATTCAAAGCTTGAAATAACTCAGGACGATTACATCATTATCGGCGAGCATAAATATAAAGGAACAAAAGGGTTGTATGAATTAATTTTTAAAAACATACCACTAAGGTATTCAATCAAAGATTTAAATGTTTTTAAAGAAATTCTACAAAATACCAACGCTCATAAAAGGAATTACTCAAAGGATGCGATGATTAATCGTTCACGTGCAACGAAATATAACATCGTTATTAAAAAGCTATTTCCACCACGAAAATTGCCAACATTGCGTACCGCACCGGCGCTAAAACAACCGCTAAAAAGAAAATCTTTATCACTTATGGATTTATCACTTCTTGAACAACATGGGAAAAAGAGTAAAGGAGATACTTCAACATCTGGTAAAGGACTTATGAAAAATCTGTACAACACAAATGTGATCTACTACAGAGACATCAATAAATTGGTTGACAGGATGAGACTATTACATGAAGCCATGGAAGCCGGTCATACGGGATTAAATAATGAATGGGTGGCTCTGGTTGATGAACTTAGGAATCGCGGCATAGTCGTATAATTGCCCGCGGATATAAAAGAGTTGCAAGCGTATAATGTATCAGTTCTAACATGAGTGTCGACAAGTTCGGACGGTACTCCGCGTTAGGGGTGCAAGTCGGAGAAGACAGAAAAAGAGGCGGTTTACCACAAACTCCTGAAGGTGACTATAACATAAGTAATAAACGTTTAAAACTAGTTAAAGATCCAGAAGAAGATACTGATGGAGCAAATTTAAAAACAGTTAAAGAAGCTACTTCTACATCATTGAAATTAGACAAGAATACTTACGATATCAAATCGCATAGAATAATTAATGTTGGTAAACCAACTGATAGTTCTGATGCAATTACTAAAGATTACTTATCATCTGAACTTTCAAATACTTTAAAATTGCAATGGGGTAACAACTTAAAAGATGGACAAACATATGATGCTGGAAATTATAGAATAACCAACGTGGGAAATCCCAAAAATGATAAAGATTCAGTTAATAAAGAATATTTACATTCTATAATACCGGAAAAAACTAAACATGGATATTCTTTTTATAAATTTATTATAAATGACATTGGATACCCAAAGGAAGACGGCGATGCTGTAAACCTGAAATATATCAAGGACAACTGTATTTTACAAGATGATGATGAAATCGATTGTCATGGGAAAGTGTTGTCAAATGTAAAGTTCGGTTCTCAACCAAAAGATGCTGTTACTATAGAACAATTATCTAAAGAATTAAAAAAGGAAACATCCAATTTTGTAAAACATGAAGATGCCGTGTTAAAGCGGGGAGATAAATTTATACATGGAAATGAAAAGTTTAATTTAATGCAAGGAAATAATGATGAATGGGATGCAGGACGTAAAACAATAACAAATGGAAGATTTGGTATAAAAGATACAGATGTACCTCTAATGGTGCAAACATTAATTGCTACTGGTGGTACATTAGGTACATACAATGGTCGTAATAGAAGAATAAAAGATATTTATCCTGGTTACGAAGCAAATGATTGTGTTACAATGAAACAAACAATAACTTGGGATAAACACTTTGGGACCAAATATGATGCAAAGATGAAGAAAATAATTAATATTTTACCAGGAGAAGATTTAAATGATGCTGCTACTATTGGACAAGTCATAACAACGTCGAAAAGTGATTCGACTGCTTACACGTGTAATGATAAACGTATTATGCAGTTACACGATCCCCAACATCCAAAAGATGCTGTAACTTTAGACTGTTTAATAAGAATAGTGGGCAATTTACTTATCGATACCCACAATCATATAGCTAGTACAACGAGTCATGTGATGATTCAACCCGATGAACGAGAAGCTTGGATTAAAAATAGAATCATAAATCAGTATATAATTAATTTGAATAATTAAGTATTTAAATATGAAAATTGTGCACGAGTTATTCATTCGTGTAAAGCATCTCGTAGAGTAAACACGCCGGCTATATAAGACGACACAATGAAGACCGCACCGCTCAGTCGTCGTCAAGACAGCGTCAAGAAAGGACGTGGTATAACATCAGCCGCGTTATCCCTGCTCAGACGGATTCCTGTTGGTGCTGTTCTAAATCGAGCGATAGACGCTCTACCATACGAATTTCATCTGCCCGGAGGTTATCAATATTGTGGACCCGGAACTAAGTTGGCAAAACGTTTAGCAAGAGGGGATCCTGGAATTAATAAATTGGATCAAGCCTGCAAAGAACACGATATAGCGTATTCCAAGTTTGCAGATTCAACGAATAGATCGATAGCGGATAGAGTGTTAGCGGAAAAAGCTTGGCAAAGAGTGAAATCAAGTGACGCAAGTATTGCAGAAAAAGCAGCCGCTTGGGCAGTTACTACAGCCATGAAGGGTAAAACAAAATTTGGTGGCGGGAAACGTCGTAGAGGACGGCCTGCAAAGAGAAGAGCTCCCAAAAGAGGTGGAAACATTAAGAAAAGACGTCGTAGGACTCGTAAAGCAAAGGCGAAGAAAACTTCCGTTTGGTCGATGGTAAAAAACGGAGCAGGTCTATACCTAAGACCGTACCGTGTATACTAAATAAGAACAATCAATTGATAATTCCAAATAAAGCCTTGACAAATTATCAATTATCAAATTATGTGAAATGTTTAAGAATACCATTTTTTAGAGGAGTTTTTATGAAAGACGCATTACCAAATGAAATATGGAAAAATGAAACTGGAATAGTAAATTTGGATTCCACTCATGGTCCAGGAACTCATTGGGTATGCTATAAAAAACTCGGACAGAACGTTTACTACTTTGACAGTTTTGGCAATCTACCACCGCCGAAAGAACTTCAACACTATTTTCGGAACTCCGAAAATATATTTTACAATTACAAAAGAGAACAACCCAACAATACAGAAATATGTGGACATTTATGTTTGGAGTTTTTAGCGAAAAGCGTCAGTCAACTTTGAGATGTCATCGTATACAGTGTCACTGAGTGGAAATTCATCCACACTGAAAAGCACTCTTTTCCCGGCACTACGTTTATCCAAGGATAGACTGTGGGAAGCTGCACTATTGGATTTTACTACGTACAATTCAATTCCCAACGTCACGGAGGGAAAAAACAATTTACTACATTATTACGAGAGTAAAGATGAAAAAGGAAATTATTCGCAATTGAAGGTAATAACTTTATCTACCGGATCGTATGAAATAGACGATATAAACCAAGTATTACAGAAGCAGCTAGGAGAAGAAAATATCAGTATAAAAGGAAATAACAATACTTTAAAAGCGGAAATCACTTCAAAGTATTATATAGATTTAAGTTTAGAAAATTCAATTGGTAGTTTACTGGGATTTTCAGATAAGAAAAGAAAAATCTTAGATCCCGGACCTACTCATACAGGTGATACCACAGTAACAATATTAAAGGTTAATAGTATTGATATAACATGCAATATCATACACGGATCGTATAGAGACGGGGTAAACCAACATATTTTACATACATTTTATCCAACAGTGGCTCCCGGTTTTAAAATAGTTGAGAAACCACAAAACCTGATATACCTACCATTGAACACCAGTTTCATTTCGGACATCGTACTGAACATATCGGATCAGGACGGTAACAGTGTTGACTTTAGAGGAGAAACCATTACAATACGGTTACACATAAAAGCGGTGTCATAAGTTCAACATGGGATTGACATTTAAACCGCAACGGAAGAGCCGAGACCTCAGTAGCTCTTCAACATTGGACGAGTTAACACCGGACAACATTCGTTTCCTGCAAAAGATCGGACTAAGACTTACCAACGATGGATATCCTGGATATATCTCAAGGGCCGACGTTCGACGAAACACTATGGGAGAAGGAATATCACACGCACAACCCTTACACTTCATCAAAATTAAACAATAACGATGAAATAAGGATCCCCATTCAACAACAGGACATTTACACGTTACCGTGTGAAAGTTACTTGTACATCGAAGGACGGGTATTAAAATTGGATGGAAAAACCGCTTCAACGGTTCCTTTTATAAATAACCCGATGGCATATCTTTTTGATGAAATAAGATATGAAATATCAGGAGTGACGGTTGATTCGACAAAAAAGGTCGGTCTAACAACGACGCTGAAAGGATTAACATCATTAACACCGCATGAGAAAAATTCAATAGTCACCGCCGGATGGGTTGCTCCCGATAAAGACACTATAACACCGGATTCCAATGGTCATTTTGACTTTCATGTCCCTTTACGTTTGCTTTTGGGATTCGCTGAAGATTACAGACGGATAATAATAAATGTCAAACAAGAATTGGTATTACTCAGATCTTCAACTAACAAGGACTTGATACTTGCAGACCCTGGAACTACGGAAGCCAAACTGGAATGGCAGCTACAGTTGGATAAAGTCGTGTGGAGAGTACCGCATGTCAGATTAGCCGATGAACACAGAATCGTATTGTTGAGAAAGTTGAAATCTGACCGTGATATCGTCATGCCGTTTAGAAGTTGGGAATTCCATGAATATCCCACACTACCTCAAACAGAGCGTCAAACATGGACTGTCAAGACGTCCACTTATCTAGAACGGGCACGGTACGTAATACTCGGTTTCCAGACTAAACGAAAAGATGTTATAACTTCGCACGCCGGTCAATTTGACCATTGCAAAATAAAGAATTGTAAAGTTTTTCTAAACTCTCAATTCTTTCCTTATGACAATCTAAATGTCATGTTTAGTAAAAAACGCTATTCAATCTTGTACGATATGTATGCGAGGTTTCAATCGTCATATTACGGGAAGACAAATACACCGCTATTATCGCCGGAACAGTTTTTCTCCAAAGCCCCAATAGTCGTTATCGATTGTTCAAAACAAAACGAATCCGTGAAATCGTCCAGTGTGGATATAAAAATCGAAATGGAGTTTGAAGAAGCAATACCGGACGGAACTTCGGCATACTGTTTAATTATACATGACAAGATAGTGACTTACACTCCATTAACAGGAATTGTTAAAAATGTGTTGTAAAAAAACTGTTTTTTTTTTTTGCGGTCGACGCAAATGTTATAAAAGGGGGGAAAGAGAATGAAAATCTCATTATATTTCTGACCGTCGTATGGGAAGCATCGTCCGCAAGATGAGCTCTCCTACTGCAAATACTAACGAAGAAGAAACTACTCCTCCCATGGGTGACAATAGTTTGGATATAGAAAAACAAGTCGAACAAGAAATGGACGAGTTCCTCAAGTTTAAACATAAGAAAAAAGAAGAGGAAGTTGAAAAAGGAGTAAAAAGAAGAAAGATCGATGACACCATCTCCACCAATATTTTGACAGAAGTATTTCTCAGGATCTACTATCCCATCTCTTCTTGTATGACAAAGAGCGTGTCCGCCGGAGTTATAAAATCATTGGATTATTCACCAACTGTTATTTTAAATCACGGATCTAAAATGGTGGCCTTCACTGAAATTTCCTGGGAATCGTTTAGAAAACATCTACATCTTTTGGAATGTTATTTGAGTAACAACACATTTGGAAGAAGGACAAAATTAAGTCTGCTGGAATCCAATATCGAAATCGATATAGTGAAACATCGAGGTGGACAAATCGTCCGCTTTCGAGATTTAACCAAGCATGAGATGAAGATACACCTGACAAAAGATGAATTCTACAGTCTAAGTTGTGCTACCGGTCCTGTCACAAGATATCTAAAACAGCTAATATTTTCAAGTGCAATTATAAAAGAGTATCTAACCGATACATTGGATAGGCAACCGTATGTGCCGATTCTGTACGGTCCCGTAGATACGTCCATCTTCAATAGGATACCTCATGAAGTTGACATGTGGAGACAGTTGCACAACTATCAGACTAACTACAGTATAGATGAGCAAGCCCAAGAGGTGAACGAAGAAGGCTCATTCAATAATTGATAAGTGTAGACCCTCGGGTATAAAAGAGCGTGCACCGCGGTTTTGCAAACAGTCGTTTACCAACCTTCGTCATGAACAAACGAGTTTCGTTTTCTAACAAATCGGAAGTAATGGAAGTGAGACGAGGTATAATTGAATTCCAAGCGTTCCGCGGTAACGACGGAAGTTTTATCATAAAAGAGTTAGTAGTTTTAGATATGAACACATCTGTAGTTTATCACTATTTATTCCAACCGCCACTACCGTTTAACAGATTAACTACCAAAGCGAGAGTAACGAACAAGTGGTTGATGAAATACTTTCACAACTTGAGATGGGATGAAGGTTTTGTACACTACAGTATGATGCCGCAAATCATGAATCATTACTGTAAAGAATTTAAAATTATTTACACAAAAGGAGTGGAAAAAGCCAGTTGGATACAGAAGTTTACAAACCACGAAGTGTTAAATGTCCAGGTGGACAGGGATTTCCAATGTCATTTCGGCAACATTTGTATTTCATCGAAAAACTTTAAACATCGTCAATCGCAATGCGCCTTGAAGAACGCTTATCGCTTGAACGCGTATCTCCAACAGAGTGGTGGGGGATGGGAAGGGTATAAAAGCGAGGGGACAACCATGACCGGGCATGAGTATTACTCTAGCCACCGAGCAGTCAACACCTCACACGCAGATTCGCAAGACTAAGAATATTATCAACGAAAAAAGAAGAAGTAAAAAATGGCAACGCAAACATTTTTACAATCGCTTGTCGATCAGTTCAACAAACATTCCAAGTCCACAATCCTACCCACTAAAAGATGTTCGGAATTGAAGGAAGAAAAGCATTACATCATCCACACCATCAAGAAGATGGAAACAACTGTCGGAGACGCCATCAACTGCACGCTGAGTGAAGCGCCCTACTCGCCTGGTGATGAACCGAAGTTTCAAATCTTTCTTCCCAAACGCTTCGTCCAACTTCTGCAGAACGAAGATCTACGCCTCATCCATCCCGGAGCTCTCTACTTGGCGTCCCACGGTCCGAGCGGAAGTAATTCTACAGAGCTCACGCTTCACGTCATGCCTAACGCCAACAGTTAATCTGTAATTTCATATTGTTCTTGTAAACTTTTGTAAAATATTTCTAAATAAATGAATAACAATAAAAAAAAAAAAACAAATATAAAGCAGCATATCGGTATGTGTTTGTACACATATCGGTATGCTGCTTTATATAAAAAACAATTTCGGGTGACCTTGACCTAGTTTCAAAAACTATATAAATGGAGCAATGTCCGTAAGAATTCCCTCAGTCTACGACTACCTTCAGTGCTGTACACATCTCCGTTGGTGATTGCACAATGTCTCTCAAGATCAAGTGTGCATCATACGATACCTCCACTATTACAACTTTTGAACAGCTCGACAATTTCACTAATGAATTGCGAGTGCTTCTTGCCGGTGGTTATCACTTGAACGTTGACACCTATGTAACAAACAAGAGGATGTTCTCCAAACAGAACTTCTGCGATGAAGAATTGTTCTTTCCCACACAGGCGGCGACAACATCCGCTCCATCTACTCAAACCAATGTCAAATTCCACAAATACTACTAAATGACAAAGCATGACGTCAACAAGGGTTCGCTGTAAAATTTCGCTATAAAACGAGGGATCAACTCCAACAGAATCATCATTTGCTCTCCTACGGTCGCAGCGATAACAACCACTGCCGCCATGTTATACCGAATGATGATTGAATTCAATGGAAAGATCTACGGAAAGGACTATAGAACCGTAGAAGAGATGAGCGCCGATCTCAGTGTATTGACTAGAGAAGGGTTCCAACCAAAACTGATCCTGAAGTTTCCAGAAGTGCACCCGCTATCCACTGAAGAACTCATCGCCATGGCTACAGCGAACAAGCAGGAACAGGAACAGAATATTAAGAAAGAACCTAAAGAAGAAGAAAAGGACAAGCCAACATCATAAATAAAAAAAAAAAAAAAACATCTTACATTTGTAAGATGATCTTTTTTAAAACTCCATTTGGATGACCTTGAGATTACCCCCACCACTTTTATTGATCTATAAAACACGCTATCCTACACTGTACAACTTCATTTCTTGCCAACACTTGGAAGCGGCAACATGGAGGAGAAGAACAACGAGGACGCACCGCGCTACTGTTGTGAACAGAAATGCACAGATTTAGGAAGATGGATGGTAGACGGATTAGCTTGTACAAAGTGCGAATTCTTCGGATCCTGTTACTGCAAGTGCAAGACAAAGCAACTACCGCCACCAGAATTGCGAACCTTCAAGATTTATAAATCACGATACTTCCACACTTGCTGTCCCCAGAAGTGTATCAAATTTCATCCGCAAAAACTTGCCACTTGTCGAAAGTGCAATGCATATTATAAAGACGACTTTTGTACATGCATCATAAGTGCGTGCAAGTACAGATCAGATTGGTCTTCTGATCCTGTTGAAGCTTCAGATGTATAGCGGTAGTCACTGACTGCAGCCCTTTTTTAAAATTCCATTTGATTGACCTTGAGATTACCCCCACCACTTTTTTTACAACATATATTCTACGGATCATCCCATACGCTTCTCATTCTTATTTCATTACTCGCACTGACAACAACATGGATGATAAATTCATTTCCTTTCAACATTTAATTACCAACAGAGAAGAGATGGAAGAACTATTCCAAAACTTACTGACAGTCATTGATAGCTATCCTTTAAGATGGATCAACATCACGGTGCAATATGTCAATCCTACCACAATATTTTCATCCTCGTCATCTTCTCCTGGCACCTCCATGTCTTCATCGTCGCAAAGTGCAGAGGAAGAGGAACAGACTACTAATGGTGTTAAAATTGTTGAATTAAACGACGAGGAACAAGAAATGCAAGCTCTGGTTAAATATAAATTTAATATTTAATTTACAAACAAAGTATTACTATTTTCTACATTGTGTTACAGCTAGCGCTTATCTTCATACGGCTCCCACAACCTATCCCGACGGCGTTTCGCGGCGAACTGCGATGACCGAAGTTCCCTCGTTCCCCACCCGGGCTTCGCCCCACCACTGTCCTCCCCCCACTCTTTTCTTCCCCCACCCGGGCTTCGCCCCACCGCTGTCCTCCCCCCACTCTTTTCTTCCCCCACCACGGTACCCCTACCGAATATAGGCGGCCGCCTCACCTCCGCTCGCCATTTGTTCGCCGACTCCCGAACGATGAGCGGCTTTCCTTTAGCGACAAGTACAAATACATTTACCGTAAAGTCGCAACAAGACTTGAAGGATATTTTTGAAACTTTGAGTGACGTAGTCAGCGCTCCCAACAACACCATCACCATGACTGTGGAGATCTCCTACAATTGTCCACAATGCGAGGAGATGGAGAGCGAGGACATCGAACCTGCAGGCGGCACTCCTCCACCTTCCGAGGCTGCACCTTCCGACACAGCTGACGATGAGGTTTAGTCGAAGACAACTGTTTTTTTTTTCTTCACCCCCCACCACTCTACAATAAATATGCACTGCATTCGTCTTCGCTTCTCATTTCATCGCCGACTTTCCTACCATCAACACCGCTCCCGTTTTTTCCCCCACCACAAACTAAAAAACACGCACACACAGACATGATGGACGACGTTACGCTCAGATCACGATTGGAGGAGGACAGACTCAGACTGGAGATCAACAGGCTGCAATTGGAAACGGCGAACCAACAAGGCATGGTCCGCCTGCTGCAACTGTTCAAATGCGTACTGTGCATGCTGTGCGTCTACCTCCTTTTCGCCATCACCTTCGGCGTCTACCACTGCGTCAACGGTGCACGACGCTCCAACGCCTCTCTGCACAACAACAACAACGACACTATTTTAATTTAAATTAATTAAAATAAATAAACTAAAAAAAAAACAACCCTCCCTCGGCCCGCCGCTCCCGCTCCGATCCGACCCGTCCCGAATCCCCGCCCCGACTGAGCCCCTCGGGGCTCCGCTTTTTTAAAACCCCCTCCACATGGCCTTGACCCACTTACAAAACACATCCATCACTGTCATCCACACCTGCCGGTTCGAACCGCTTGGCCTTGAAATGGGCCAGAACCGGCAAAACCCCACTACTCATAGACAACCCCACAAAAGCTTATACTTCGAGTTTTTCCGCTGACTGCCCTGGAAAAAGAATGAATGTTTGAGTCATCAGCGTACGCACTGCTGCTTCCCATCGATGTATACTACTGGATTGAACTCTAAATTGGCCTCAAACGGTCCGGCGTGGATAGCGCTGGTGGGCAACTGCGGAATCAGCGTCATTTCAACGACAGTGCGCGCCGCCGTTTACACGCTCCTGTACTACAACAGAGTGGTTAAAGTGCATTGAAATTTATATATTCCGTTTCTATATTAAATACTGAATCCAACAGTATAAATATTTTTTAGTTCCTAAACTAAAGGTAATTATTAATGGTGGAAATGTTTGAGAATCAATTTAGTCGGACATGGAAAAGTCACTAAGCGAGGATTTTTTTTATTTTTGGGTCAGAAACAAACTTTCAGCGGGAAAGTTGTAGCCAATGAGACGAATTTCATGATTTGATCAAGAAACCTACAATAAAATGACTAGATCGTTGGCAATCGAATAAATAATAGTGGCGCGACGAAGTTCATTTTGAGCCTCGTGATCTCACTGAGGCTACCGCGGGCTTCTGGAGCTACAAATCTCATAGTTCATTCGATAATTATTGGTTGCTGTGTACAAATAAATATTTTTAATTAATAATTTATTTTGACATTTGTAATTAAAATGCCGTGAAATATTAACGATTCATAACAAAATAATTGGGTTAATTCAACAGTTACATCGAATATAAAAACCCGCTACAAATGACAAGGAACCGCAAAGAAATTAAAATAATTTTACCATGTTTGCCTTGTAATTGTAAAGAAGGGAATTATGTTTTTGAAAGAGGGAAAACAGGGAATTTTTACTTTACAATATTGAACCCCCTGTAAAGCAGTGGGTGGATAAGAGTTGTGTTTGTTTACATCAACAACCGTCGTCGCGTCGGGTCCTAAAGCAACAGTTAATTAGGCTATGTGATAGAGTTTTGTTGAGTAAAAATGTTTGTTTACAATGGTGGCTTCCTGTACAGCTTACAATTGTACTAACAGATACAAGAAGGGGACGGACATAAAATTCCACAGGTACGTATAATTAGTTAAAAAAATGTTATAGGCCTATTGCTAGTTATAATTTACATTCTTATTATTACTACTAATTCAATGTTGTAATAATTTTAAGTGTATGTAATTAATTATAAATATAACTAACAAGTCTAAGCTATGTAAATCAACATGAACCCATGTGTTTTGTTATTTATTAAATGTAGTAGAATGTTAGAGTAGTATAGTAGATTTTTTTTACCTGTAGCAAAGTCGTCAGAGGGTACCGAACAAAACATAACGTTATATTTACTTTATTTACTATCCATGAACTATTTATCGAATATATTTTGACGAATGTGTTTGTATATGTTCCCAGATTTCCAAAAGACAAAAATCTGCTACAAAAATGGATTCATGCAGTTAAAAGAAAAAATTTTAGATTAGTAGATTAGTAAGAGTTTCAGAAGATGTTTTTAAGATTGCCAGTTTCATATATAAGCTATCAGACATTCAGACTGATAAACAATTAAACACCAAACCAGTCCTGAACCAAGCCTGCAACTTTTTTAAATACCCAGTTTTTAAATGCCATACCTCAAACTGTGTCGATGAGGTTAATCATCGACTTTTGTTAGTAAAGTTGATTGGGAACTTTTTTTGAAAATTATCGGGCATCATAGGGCCAAAGAGGCAACCAGTGCTGCCAATTTGCCCAGTATTGGTCTGAGGCAGAAACTGACCAAACTAATTTTGTTCAAAAATGTTTAGTAGGCCTATGTTTTTTATGTATGCTCCTAGATGTTTTTAGTTATAAAAAGTTACAAGTTAGTTTTAAGCTTTGATCAATAAAGTATATGATTATAAAATGTAACTTACCACTTTCATTTGTTTGTAACCTCACCCTACACTTATAAACGTGTACTAAAAACATAGTCATCTTGAAATTTGGATTTTATACTACAACAAAAACATTTGTATCAATAAATTTAAATGTTACATATAATTTTAAAAATGTCGATATACTGGGCTACATTGTATTTCATAATAGAACAAACTGTGTTACTGTATTGTGTAAAATAATATGTATTCAAACATTTATTTTAAATTCATAAATTGTAAGATTTTGTAATAAAAAGTAAGAGAAAATGGTTAAAATAATTGCCATAATTTACAAAGGGTTAAATCCATTCATAGAAGCAATTGGAAATGACATTTCACTTAAATTCCAAGTTTGAATTAATTTTAAAATTTAAATAACGATAAATAGTAGTCAATATGTGTGTCTATGGAAGCAGAATATACTTGAGAACACGAATCAAAAGATTTTGTGTATATAAAAAATTTCATTGCCTTAAAAATGTAATTTCAGTAAGCGCGCGTCACGATTTTCCCTATGCTGCCCGTGTTAGCGGCCGGCGCTTTTGCCCACCAGCGCTCATCTCGGCCGGACCGCGAATCGGTTCGCTGCAACACGGGCGCGAGCAATCCAGTAGTATACATCGATGCTGCTTCCTTCCTTTAAGGCAGGAATACCCATTGGAAGACCTTTATACAACAAAGAAAAAGCAAGGGGTCTAAAATAGATCCTTGTGGGACAATAATATTATATTGATTGTAGTTTTGTGCATATTTTATTTATGTATTTCTTATTAGATTTGTAAGTAAAACTGTCTAAGATGTGCTCTAATTCAAAATATTGCTGCCTATTTGTTAAGTACGATTTAAACCACACAAGTTCTTTACCTCTTACACCAAGATTATTTGAAGTTATTGTTATTAATTTGCTGTGTGATTCACTGTCAAAATCACCGGACAGAACGAGGAAAATACCAATAACTTGTTCTTTTTTGACTACGGCATCAATGATTGATTGAATTAAATCCACCCCTTCTGTCACTGTAGACTTTACTCTCCTAGGCTGATTAGGCAACATCGTTGTCCAGAGAGTTACGGGACGACCTGTATACATACGGGTGTGAGAAAGAACGTTTCAGAATTTTGGAAGATGTCCTAAAACGTTTCGTTTAGCTACTAGTCACCGTTTTGTTTTTTACACAAATAATTTTTAATTTATTTTTTAGATCGCTATACTACGTTCATATATAGATATGTATACAAAAAATGTCCATTAAAAAAAAAATTACAGTGTATATTTCAAAATGACAGCCATTTAAAATATTTAAACACATATTATATTCCAAAACTAAAAACCAGGACAAGAAGTTGAAACATCAAATTATCTAAACAATGATACCAAGTTTGTAAAGATTTTACAGAATAGGGGCCTATATGGATTTATTGAGATTTTTCTGTAGAAAAGTATTCAATACCCCCGTCGCAGCAGACCTGCGTACTCAGCGAATTTCCAAAGAATTATTGTTTCAACATCAAAGAACTTTTTGGCTATCTTATATAATTAATAATCTTTACAAGAAAATATTATATATTTAATAGCATTATATTTCTGAGTAAATTATTTTTATTTAATAATTTATATATTAATATTTGTATTGCAATAAATGACTTTATTAACAGTAATAAAAGTGGACTTCCAAAGCTTCAATGCAAAGGGAATGATTTGTTTACAAATAACAAAACATAAACATTTCAAATTTGACAAATATGCAGAAGACAGATGATCAGCTGATTAGGAACAGATACCTTATTTATTATCTTCATCTCTCTTGCTCCCATTGTACACTTATTTTCCATGAGAATACCGTGGGATTTAGCATGTAGGTTTGCTGCCTTGTGGGTTTTTGATCAAATCTTAATTACTCACCAAATAGTGAAGGTTCATACAAATTTTTATTAAGATATGTTGATAAATAAGCGATATACAGGGTGTCCAGCTTCCACCTTTACAAACTTTTCCAGGTTATTAAGCATGCCAAAACAAACAGAAAAATCACATAAACATATGTCCGGAAATGCTTCGTTAAGCCGCTAGCCGCCATTTTGTTTTTTACACTTAAGAATTTTTCTTTCCGTAACGGGTTGTTGTATGAAGTTCATATTTGGCATGTACCTTAATCACATAAATGCTCATTTTTAGAAAAAATATTAATTTTTACCGATCAATATTTTCAAAATGGCGGCCATTTTAAGTTTTTAAACTCAAATATCTAAAAAACCGTAAAATTTATAAAAATTTTACTAGACACAAAAAAGTTGACAAATTAAATTATCTAAACAGTGATTCCAAGTTTGTAAGGATTCGGCCACAAATAACGGAGTTATGGTGGTTTTCCTGTAGAAAAACACAGATTTTGCACTATGATTAATGCCAATTTAGGTTATTTTAAGAGAAAAATTTCAATAACTCCGTTATTTGTTGTCGGATCCTTACAAACTTGGTATCAATGTTTAGATAATTTAATTTGTCAACTTTTTTGTGTCTAGTAAAATTTTTATAAAATTTACGGTTTTTAAGATATTTGAGTTTAAAAATTTAAAATGGCCGCCATTTTGAAAATATTGATCGGAAAAAAATGATATTTTTTCTGAAAATGAGCATTGGTGTGATTAAGGTACATGCCAAATATGAGCTCCATACAACAACCCGTTACGGAAAGAAAAATTCTTAAGTGTAAAAAACAAAATGGCGGCTAGCGGCTTAACGAAGCATTTCCGGACATATGTTTATGTGATTTTTCTGTTTGTTTTGGCATGCTTAATAACCTGGAAAAGTTTGTAAAGGTGGAAGCTGGACACCCTAACTTTTTAAAGATTTACCCATAAGAATAACATGGGAAACTTGATTTGAATTTTCTCTATAACCAGTTAAGCTATTTTAAAGATTCAAAATACTAAATTGTTTGTTTTTTTAAGCTCTTTAAAATGGTTTTCATTAAAGTTGATGAATTTTTAAAATTTAGGTCCAAAAATGTCAAAAATCCATTAAAAACCCCATAAAACCCCGTTCCCATAACCCGACAATGCTGGTTCGCGAACTCATGAAAATAGACCTGGTCTTACACCTTCATACCAAATTTCATTAAAAATCGGAGGTCCCGTTCAAAAGTTATCAGTACCACGGACACACACACACACACACACACACACACACACACACACACACACACACACACACACACACACACACACACACACACACACACACACACACACACACACACACACACACACACACACACACACACACACACACACACACACACACACACACACACACACACACACACATATATATATATATATATATATATATATATATATATATATATACATACATATATATGAAAACGAACGAATGGTGTTTTTGGCTTCTGGGGACCTCAAAATGAAAAAGTAAAGTGGTCCCGGGCTTAGGTCTTACCATGGCTACTACGGTAATAGCGTATTCCCTATAGGGAAATTCGCTAAAAAGCATTTGCATTATAATTCATGCAGATTTAGGAATAGAAAGATGGCAATAACCCAGTCATTTGTTATCAGATCTTTAAAACGTATTGGTAGTCTATCTTTGTTTCGATAATTTCATTTGTCAACTTGTGCCAGTAAAGATTGTGATAAAATGTATCGGTTTTGAGATCATTATTTTAAGTTTAAACATTTTAAATGGCCGCCATTTCGAAGAGACACATTAGAAAAATGTTATATTTTCATGAAAATGGACATTTTTTGGCTTACAGGTCCATGCAAAATATGAAATTAATATAATGAGCGGTTCAAAATGATTAAGAATTAAAAATAGTAGGTGAATAAAACAATATGGCGGCTAGCGGTTTAGCGAAGCGTTTTTGGACGTATGTTTATTCAAACTTTTTTCTTTGTTTTTGTAGATCATCCTCAAAATCATGTAACTTTTTTTGTCACACCCTGTATAAGCTCGATCATAGGACTATTTTTGAAGGACACGCAGAAAAATAAATACTGCAAGTGTTAACTGTGCTGAAGTTTTATATTTCCTGACATAACTTTAAAAAAACTTGGAGGCAACGTGCCACTCCTTGCCCCCCCCCCCCCCCCACCAATACGACGGGGTGCGTGGTCTGTTATGACACTGCGAGAAACCCAAAGACTGTTGTACTTGTTTGCATTAAAATCTAATGTTAAAGCTTTCCTTAAAACACCATTGGAATATTGACTTGAAGAGAGACCATTGTGACTGTGATCTGCTTCCCGCTCTGGCTTCTGCATCCAAACTCAAAGTCCGAGCTTTTTGCTTTTCGTGAGGTTTCAGAGGGCCATAGAGCCCACTATGGCTGTTAAAAGGGCTTGACCCTCTTTAGCCTAAAGTCACCCAATTCAATTAGGCTGACAAATCACAGTCTTAAACCTTCCAAAAGCTATAAGTATTTACTACAACATTATAAACCCCATTCTAATATTTTTTTATTAGCACACAAAAATTATTTTAAGTCATTTAAATTCATTTTTAATCTTCCTAAAACGCTGTCGTTACAATATCATGCGTAATAAGAAGGTGATGTTACCTACATCGAAGTTTACCGAACGTATTTATTGCTAAAGGTTTCCTACAATTCAATTCCTCGGATGTACTACGGTCCGAAATTTAGGCAGCCCATAATTTTGCAGTGTAATAAACCGATGCGTATTTGGTCTTTTAGTAAAATATGTTAAAATATGTGAATGTTACAAAATGTGTTATGCATTTTCATGATTTTATTATTCGTTGGATATCAGTAAAACAATTTTGTTTTTGTACAATTTTTTATTTTTGTTAAGGGCAGGGAGACAATAGTTATGATAATTATAATACAAGTTATGATAAATATAATACATAATTTTTTTCGTATATATTGTGATATATTTCCATTAAAATAGCACAACCACTTTTTTTATAGTCGTGTTAGCCAACTAATTTAAATACCAATAATAGCACTAATTTGTTAAAATTTTGTTTGTAAAATACATGTCGTCCTACATTATCAATATTATCGCCACTCATTTACTTCGTTCATACTCTGATAGCAAATACAATTTACATACTCACTTAAGTCTATACTCGGAAGACAACAAGATGGTTCGCAAAACCTAGAACAAATATTTATTTGAGAATTACACCTGCAATGTACTCCTCGTATGATAATACGGCTTGGGTAGATAAACCTCAACTCGTGACAGATTTTTATGTTGCCTAATACGGTGTAAGATAAGTAATGCACTAGAAATTCTTAAAAAATTCTATCTCTGACATATATGTAAACTTTAACTTCCTTAACTTCCATCATATCACCCTTGATTCATATAACCCTGTTAATATTAATGAAACGTATGATTACTATTTATTTATGAGCGAATAAACTGACTGGATCTATTATCAGCTTTGAGGAACGAGTGGGGGTATATGTTAACTAGTTTATAAACTTTTTGTGTGGCATAGGCCTATCATGAAGAATTCAGTTGAAAATCTGGATATTGTAAATACTGTATATTCTTTCCCTCCTTGAAAAGTCCGAAGAATACCTTTATACTATATTTCATTTCAGTTATTATAACGGTTTCAAAATCTGAGAGTTTTTGCATGTAGTGAAAATCAATACGGTAAAGGCTTAACACTGTTTAAACCATGGTGGATTTATCTATTTTTACTGCTTGAAGATTCACACACTCGTTAAAAAGTGATCAATGGCAATCACTCGGGACGTAAACTTTGACCATACTATGCATAACGTATTATTCAAACAATTTCATATTCAAAATAGATTTTAGCGAATTTCCCTATATTGAATACGATATTACAGTAGTAGTCATGGTAAGAAATAAGCCTGGGACCATGGTACTTTTTCGTTTTGAGGTCCCTAGAAGCCAAAAACACCGTTCGTTCAAATTGATATATATGTATATATCATTATGTACATGTAGTGGTATGTACATTCATTAGGAAGCATTTAACTTATATTTGCATACAAAACCCATTTAGCGGCAAACCTACGTACTCACCCCTATGGGGTTTATGGGGGAAATAAAAAGAACACCATAACCTGAAAAATTTGGTATGTACATTCACTAGGTAGGGTTTAACTTATATTTACCAACAAAACCCATATACCAGGTAAACCTACATACTCTCATCCCCATCGATTTTATGAGGAAATAGGAAATATACCAAAATTCCATTGGAAATTCGCTGAGTACGAAGGTCTGCTGTGACGGGGGTATTTAACCGTAAGATTTATTCTATGTTACATGAACTCTCTATTGTCTAAAAACCACAAAGAAAAATTCTAAGACTGAATTGTTTAATTGGTCTAGTCACTTGTGTAACAATAAGAATATGGTGTAGTTTTAAATTATCTTATAGTCTCCAGTTCAAAACCGTTGTGGTCTACAACCTGGATTCCGCACTAGTTTGTGCCGTGTTCACGTAGTTTTCAAGTAAAAAAGCTAGTTAAAAAATGGGGCTGTGTTCACGGGGCAATAATAAAAAATAACAAATTGAGCTCGATGGTTTAGGACTATAACACGAATACACGAACAATTGATCAAAAATTGTTAGAACAATCGCTTTCATTAGGCCTTAAAAATATTGGATTAATATTGTTGTTAGTAATCCAAGTGCAAGGAAAAAAATCAATTCGGCCATAACCTTGTGACCTTGCATGTGGCGTTTTTAATATCAATATGCCTTATACTTTTTTTACAAAAGATGGTTTAAAACTGTCTAAAACACTAAAGACTTAAAGAGGAAAACTAAAAATCATCAATAAAACCATAGAAAAACTAACCAGGTAGAAAAACTACCTAGTTACTTTTTCTATGGTAAAACCTATTGAAGTAAGCGCCTTCAAATTGCTCCGGCAATATGGAGACAATGCAGTAATTTTGCGTTTGCTTCTTGAAGGCACTTCGTAATGTCCGTGACAGTACCAAAATTATTAGATTCTAGACTATTAATTTTTGAATTCTATACTATGTGTTTTTCATACTTGATAAGATGCACTGTAAGAGGGTCAAGCTTTTCAAGCAATATTCAATATAACATATAAATTAAGATTCTAAAAGTAGTATTACTGTATTTGTATAGTTTGAACTACAAAGAAACGTACAAAATTATTTTAATTGGCTTTTTATAATATTTGACCTTAAAAGAACGTAACAATAACGAAACATTTGTTTTTGTTTTGAATGTAGTTATTTCCATGTTACAGTATAAGTACTGTATTCATTTTTTATGAAATCTATCATAAAGAACCAAACACTGTAAAATATTTTGTCAAAGGTGTAAAGAATGCTGGTCAAAATTAATTTTAAAATTAAAATAAAAAACCGATATTTTGACTATGAATTGGGTAAGAAATTCTAAATAAAAAATATGGTTTATGACAAAAATTTGGATGAGAGTTACGGGATTTTGAAATGAAATATTATCAAAAATGATATAACGATTTATGGCATACCATTAAAGTAATAGTCATTAAATTTTACATTTATTTCTTATAAATTATAACTAAGCACTACGTTATATGTGTTTTTATACATAAATAAAAAATTATTTGTCTCTTTCTACAAAATTAGAAATACCTAAACAAATATTTTTGTTAAAAAATACAAAACAAAATAAGAAGTTAACATCTACTTGTTGCATTTTTTCCAAATCATTATCTGATTTTTTTTTGCCTAAGTCGTGGTGCCTTTATTTTCGAAGATGCCTTGTAAGGCTGAGTATATAGACTGTTCGCACTTCACCCAATAGAAAGAGCATAATAAATATGTAGGCGCCACTGGCAGCCGTAGCAGCTTCCGGGGAATTACTGAAACCCTAAGACAGAAACTGTTACCATTAATAGGTTTCCATCAACAGATTTTACTAGCACGCCTATACACTAGGAGTGCGCTTGTTCCACGCGTATGGGGATGAACGGCAACATTATCTAGATAATCCTAGTTCCACGATATTAAAAAATAAATAAATAATTAAATAAATAACACATCCATCAAATTACACATATTAACTACATGGAGAAACTTTTTTTTGCATTCCAGATATTTTAAGTATTTATTGTATTATTATTTAATTATTTTAGTAAATATTTTCTTTTTATTATTGTTTCATAAATATATCTTTTTAGTATTCAAAACCTATTTTATAATATTTCATAAACAACAAATTGAATTATATTTAGTGCAGTTACAGTACAACTGACAGAAAATAGTTTCCATAACACGTGCTTACTCTATGTCTGACATCAAACAACTCAAGCACTGCTGTGGTAGCCTTAAGCCGGGTTTACACGCAACGATAAAACGGAACGTTTTGTCTGAACGATAAGACGTTGCATGCAAGCAAGACGGAGCGTGTAAACCGCAAGTCGTTACGTCTTGTCGGAGTTGGAGCCAGATCAGAAGGTTGGTGGAAATTTTCACCAATCTCTTGAGATCGCACGACAAGACGGTGGTTGGCTTCGACAAGTCGTGGCGTGTAAACGGATTCACCTGTCTCGACCTCAGTTCTGCCGTCGTCATCTCGCATCTCACCTTGCATTTTTGAGAATGTGTGTGTTCCAGTTGTTTTTTGAAAGTTTTTGTTTGCCTACCACTTTTTTTTAAGTTTATTAGTGTTTAGTGAAGGAACTGAAATGTCAGACCTGCGTCAAAATCCCCGAGAGTTCATGGTAGAGTTCATAGAACTCTACAAAAGCTTTCCTTGTTTGTGGCAAGTTAAAAACAAGGACTATTCTGACAGAAATAAAAAGGACCTGGCATACAATGAGTTGGTGAAAAATACAAAGAAATCGAACCTAACGCAGATAGATCTACGGTTGTGAAAAAAATTAATTCATTCAGAACAGAAAACACCGACTGAGGAAAGACGAGACGTGTGCATGCACCAAACAAATCGTTACGTTTTATCGTTACCGTGTAAACGATTGTCCGATATCCGACAAAACGTACCGACTTGTCGACGAGGTTCAATTTATCGTTGCGTGTAAACTCGGCTTTAAGCACCGTTATTCACAGTCTACAGTGCATTTCTTATGGGAAATTAAATTACGTCTCATTACTTTAATACTTAACAGAATCACTTCAGAAACGAACTTGATCTCACAAATCACGCCTTAAAATCTACTGCGAAAATTTTAAGTCGATCTGAGGCTTCTTGCGGAAATAATCGTCGGTCAATGAAATCGGGATTTGTCACTACACTGAACGACCAACAGTTATGTATGAGGATTTCACTCCTCTTCGATCCGTTAATCCAATTACAAATTATATTCGGCCGCAATAGATTCAATATTCAATATCCCAATTACAACTGTGTGAAATGGTCCGTTTTTAAACCATTTTTACGCTTTACTACCTACTCCATTATTACCTTAGTTTATGTGAACTTGAACTTATTTTGTTTTTAATTTAGCCTATAATTTCTTCAGGAATATTGCTTCTTGTTAGTCTAAAAAATTATACCGTAACTAAATTGTATGATCAGAGTAAAATTTTATAGGATATTTGAAATTAATATTTGTGTATTAAAACTTTTTATACCACATAACTTTTTATAATCATAATGTAAGAAAGTAATCGCAGTAAGACGAAGTTAAAACCTTCAAATTTATTAAGGGTAGTCTACTATTGTAATTTTTCCTCCTTGAGATATTGTTGTAGTTCTTTTATATAGAATAAAAATAGAAATTCAATTTTCTCATAACTAAATACAAAACACAAATAAATTAGACGTTGGCGTAATTCATAACCATAGGCCTATGTTAGTCAGAGTTTTAATTACGAATCGATAAATAGAAAAGTAGCAATGAGAGATGTTGTACAAAAGGAAATGTTGTTAAGAATTCTGCATTTTAAGTCAAAGTCAGAGGGATACCCTATACTAATTACAACAGACTAACGCTCACTAATCTTTTTCACTTTGTTTTGCGTCTCTATTTACGACATCTATCGAGGTTGAACATTTTTTATAATTTTGTTGTGATGCACACTGCAAATTTTACAACTTCAATTTTAGATGCTCTTTGTTTTAAACAAACGTTTATTAACTTATTTCGTTTCGGACTACAAACAGTAAAGACTAGACGGAGTAGGAAGTAGGATGTCAACAATTCGCTGCAGACAGTCAAGGTAGGCGATCTGCCAATCTCTCTGAGGGAACTCAGACCATTGACCTAGATGTGCAAGCACAAGAATGTCGAATTAGCTGCGACGATTTCTCGGATTCCTGTTTAAAATTGAATAAATATGAACAATTCTGGGTAACTATAATTTTTTATCTTATAGTAATAGTTACATTATTGTGATGGCCATATGTCTAAAAATGATAAAACTGACACTAACTTAATTTTATATTCCCGAGTTACCGATTAAAATGGACAATTTCTAAGGAAGAACTTACCATTTATGTTTGTTTTTTCTCATTTATGTTGCATTACACATGGTAAAAAAATCTCTATGTCTTTGGTTAAATTAGGTCTACATAAATTACAATCTAGGGCTGTGATGCAAGAAAACAATCGATGACATTTTAACGTTTGCGCTCTTGTCTTCAAGGCCGGCATTAAACCTTTACGATAGGCAATTACCAATGATAAATTGTGAATGAAAGCGATAGTGTGCTCGCTATCATAACACAA
This sequence comes from Neoaliturus tenellus, assembly GCA_030545055.2. Lineage (NCBI taxonomy): Eukaryota > Metazoa > Arthropoda > Insecta > Hemiptera > Cicadellidae > Neoaliturus > Neoaliturus tenellus. The sequence goes on from CM061531.1 coordinate 230,462,860, forward strand.
GACAAACAATAAAAACTTGCCCATTTGTCGAGTGTCGCGTGGCTGCTTTGATCTTTCTTTTCCTTATGCGTGTTTAGTTGTATTTTTAGCCACTTATTATCTCAGTCAGTTCTATCACTATCACTTAACAAAAATAAATTGAACAAGGTTTCGCTGTACCATAATCTCTTGCAGTTTCCGACAGTCCAAATTCGTTCAAACTTAATCTTTTTCACTGTATTTGATTCCAAGTAGTCTAAGTATTGGATAGTACGAGTGTACTAACTAGTTTTACTCGTAACTAAGTATATACAGCGTATGGATGAAACAAGCTACATGGACAAGCTATACGGCCCTCAAAAATCAAAAAACGTTCTTATTATTTAAGTATGTTTTTTTACAAACACAATACTTGGCCTTTGCAGGTTTGTATAACATCATAGTTTGGGGAGTAACTTTTCGATTTTCCTATACATTACTGCATGTAATTTTGTGAGAGGATTTGTAAAAGCAAATCAGATTTTTATGATTCTGCGAGGAGAGTAGAGTGCGGGTTATAAACGGATCAAATCTCAACGTTCCTCATAATTTTTCATATTGGTTTTAAGTTCAAAAATTTAATTGAATATAAAAATAATATTAATATGAGTTTTTAAGGAACCTTAAGAGACTGCGTAGAAAAAAAGAAATTTGTTAATAACATAGACCTATATACGTGTAATAAATACAGGGTGTCCCGGAACTCTCTGGAACCCTTTTGTATATTTGTTCCTTGCATCGAGACAAGAAAAAAACATCAAACTAATAGGTGTCGCAAGTGCTTCGTTTAGCCGCTAGCCGCCATTTTGTTTTTTACACATAATAAATTCTATTTCCGTAACGGATGCTTGCATTACATTTATAGTTGGTATGAACCTTTATCATACCAATGCCCGTTTTTAGGAAAAAAATTAATTTTTTCCACTGTATATTTTCAAAATGACGGCCATTTCAATTTTCAAACTCAAATATCTAAAAATCGGTAAATGTTTTTAAAATTTTACAACACACAAAAAAGTTGCCAAATTAAATTATCTAACCAATGAAACCAAGTTTGTTAGGATTTGACAACAAATGACGGAGTTATTGCGATTTTTCTGTTAAAATGGCCTTAATTTGCATTAACTACAATGCAAAATCAATGTTTTTATGGGACAAATTGCAATAACTCCGTTATTTGTTGTCAGATCTTTACAAACTTGGTTTAATTGGTTAGATAATTTAATTTGGCAACTTTTTTGTGTCTTGTAAACTTTTTATAAAATTTGCCGATTTTCAGATATTTGAGTTTGAAAAATTAAAACGGTCGCCATTTTGAAAATATACTGTGGAAAAAATTAAATTTTTTTTGCTGAAAATGGGCATTGGTATGATGAAGGTTCATACCAAATATAAACGTAATGTAAGCATCCGTTACGGAAATAGAATTTATTATGTGTAAAAAACAAAATGGCGGCTAGCGGCTAAACAAAGCATTTTAGACCCCTATTTGTATAGTGTTTTTTTCTTGCCTCGATGCAAGGAACAAATTTACAAAAGGGTTCCAGAGAGTTACGGGACATTCTGTATAGGCCTAAAAATGTGAAAATTATGTCATAAGATATTTTTTGGCACCGAACAATACTTTCACATTTATTGATATAATCTTTACGAGTAGGCCCTATACATCACCTTAATCTGTTTTGAAATTTACTAATTTTAGCATAAAAATACACAGCTTATAGAAAATAAATAAATCACCATTTTCCACAGCAAAACTGAGACTGGCTGAGGTCGCAACGGTCTAAGGTAGGCCTATTATTAAAAAGAGTCGGCGTTATCTTTGATTTTAACAATGGCATTGTTCCTACT
>CM061531.1:230464828-230721718 GCA_030545055.2 Neoaliturus tenellus
CTTCTTCAAAAGGTCTTCTAGCAGTAGATGGTCCAGCACCAGCAAATTGGATCACACTAGGTCTTCTTCTTTGCATTTGCTGTAGATAGCTGTCCCAGTAGTCCGTCTGCTTCTGGTGCTCTTCCAAAAACCGGTCAATTGAGTCTAAGTCTATTTCATCCATGGTAATATCTTCTTTTCTATCTTCGTCTTCATGTAATTCTCTGTGTATGGTGAAAAGATCTTCGTCTTGAAAGATTTCCCCACAAATGTCGCAAAGAGCCATTTCAAACAGTTTGGCTTTGAATGCACACTCTGTGAATGTCCACGCAATAATGAGCAGCGCACTCCACCGGGACCCTTTATATCCGAGGCAGATAGGTGGGGAAAGTGACGTCATATGGAAACAGGTTATCACTCATGTGCTAAATTTAGCCTTTACACAACCGTTTGTAATACATTTATCAGTAGGCTTGATAAATTGATGATATTTGGTCTAGATTCAATAATTTGTACAAGTTTTTTCAAAGACGTCTGTTTGAGCAAGTTTATGTAGGTCAAGGTCATTTGGAATTATTATTTTGAGCGGGGGATAGAGCACTAAGCAGCATCATTTACTACAAAGTGCTCTATCCCCCGCTCACATTCTTTTTTTTTAACTTTTTGTTTAAACTTTTTACAAGGGTGAAACATCACCATCAGAGTCGGAATCATCCTCATCACGGAATAGGCAGCGATGACAATACATAATTCTTCTGGCAACTAACATCCTATCCATTGGACGATGGGGAGTGTCTTGTTCTTGTTCTTCTTCTTCGATTTCCAATTGGAATTCCATTTCCGACTCAGATGACGACTCTAATGTTTCGTAGGCGTGCAAGTCCACTTCATTGTCCGTTGAACCAGCTTCGTCAGAGTCCGTTTCAATATCCATTATCTCTTCCTCCTCCTCTTCTTGATCAACCGCAGGTAGTTGGTCCTCTACTTCTATAATTTCTAGAGGTATTACCTCCAGAATAGAGACAATTCTGTTGCGATGGAACACGGTGTTGTCAAGTGGAGCCATGGTATGGAAGTGTTGTATCCATCCAATTTGCTTACCCTTTTTATACCCCCACCAACTATACAATTTATGTGGGTCAAGGTCACGTAAAGATACCCTTTGAGCGGGGGATAGACCACTAAGCAGCATGCTAGTCCATTGCCGCAAAGTGATCTATCCCCCGCTCTGTTCTACAAAACCTCAATCAAGTCCAAGTCCAAGTCCTGTTTAACACATTTTATTCTAATTCCATATCCAATTTAAATATTTCAATTTCACATGGTTTACACTCCTGATGTATCAAACACTCCAGCTCCCTAAACATATCGTCCAGTTCGTCCAAATTATGATGTCCTACTTTTAACACATGAAGGTGGTTCATGCTTTGCATTGTAGCATGACCATCAACAAACAAGTTTCTTTTCCACGCTAACATAAATTGGCAGTTTTCTTGAAAGATTTTTCTCACCAAACAATCATACACAGCCGTCAACATGTCTCTACAATCTTCATAGTGTACCATCACAGAATACCTGTCCAAGTTAGCACCAAGCAGCGATCCACTCATTGTTTCTAGCGTTCCACTGGAAGGTCCAAAGCAGAATGAAGTCGAGATGTATAGACCCCCTCTTTTATACCAGTTAACCGGTTGTCCTTGCTGTAAAGTGGGTCAAGGTCATCCAATGCTACCCTTTGAGCGGGGGATAGACCACTAAGCAGCATGCTAGTCCATTGCCGCAAAGTAGTCTATCCCCCGCTCTGTATTCTACACACACACACACATGTCCCTGTCCAAGTCTTTCATTACATACCCAATATATATTCAGTTCCTTCATCATCACTATCACTCATCACTGCTTCCACAAACTCCACAGGATTAAAGTTAAATTGTTTCAATTGTTCTTTTAAGTTTTCAATTTGTTGGTCCTTTACTTCTAAAACACTGTGAAGGTGTGATATGTAGTCCGCTGCCTCGTTGATGCTTGCTACTCTCGGATCGCCTAACTTCAAGCTGGGAACTACACCCTGCAGCCTGTAGTACGCCATACGCCTTTCTTGCTCCTGCCGTTGACCAGGACTGAGCAAGCCTTGCCCGTCTTGGCTCACCTCCAGCAAGGTCCGTAGCATTGGAGCTTTGCAGGCGTTTGCCCGAGCAACAGTTATGCTGTGGAATGGTCGAGCAGGTCCACGAGTAGCAGGCAGGACGTTGGCAGCACGCCTTCTTGAAGAAGAAGAGGAAGCCTGAGAAGTTTTGGAGTTGAAAGCCATGTTACACTGCTGTATTCAGCTAAGCGGTACAAAGCAGAATAACCAAACTGCACGTTTATACCCGTATATATATACACTTATCAGTGGTGGGGGTACTAGCTAGCCTTGGTAAAGTGGGTCAAGGCCATCCAAAAACATTACCAGAACGGGGGATAGATCACTAAGTGGCATGTTAGTCCATTGCCACAGAGTGATCTATCCCCCGCTCTGTATTCCGCATTCACACACACATTCATACAAACACACAAGTCCCAGTCCGAGTCTTTACCCACACACCTATCCACTCTCATCCTCACTAGCATCACTGTCCACTAAAAGATCTTGACACTTCATAATTAGTCTGTCATATTTTCTCAGGATTGAATTTGCCTCACGGATTACATTCTCTAACACCCTATCCTTTTCCTCTATAATTTCATTGTACGCTTCAAATACATTTGGTGGTGTCTGTGTAGATGCATTTGATGTGGTTGGTTGCGGGTTGGTAGGAGGCCGGGCCGAGCTGGAGGCTCCACTGCTGCAAAGCTCCTTCTTCACAGGGCCAAAGCCGGAAATCCGGACGCGACTCCTTACATACCAGGCTGATCTAGAGGCTCCACTGCTGCTGCACGGGTCCTTCTTCACAGGTCCAAAGCCAGAAAATCGGACTCGACTGCTTAACAGAAGGCTCGATCGGTTGGGCCCAACACTTGAGCTAGAAGCTGAAGAGTTTCCAGACATGGTGCGAGGTGTTCTGCTTAACGGATGCAAGCTGAATGAGCGGACATTGGATTACCACTCCTATATATACCTATTTGTAGTGGTAGGGGCGGGGTGGAGGAGGGGGTGGGGGAGGGGGTGGGGGTGGGGGAGGGAATGGGGAATTTGGGGGGGGGGGGATAGCTTAAGGACTTCCACTAAATTTCCCTTACTCTTCCCGGTCATCGGTTTTACATACCTTTAGCAAACCCATCATTTTGGTTTCTTCAATAACTTTACACAGCTCAAAGACCCAAGCAAACAGCTCATCTATGTTGTTATAATTAATTTTTGTCCAGTGTTCATACTTATGAGTTTGGTTGTTTATAATACATAGATAAAATGTAGACCCATCTCGTCTTATACAGTGCTCAACTTCCATTCTATGCCGATTTAGCACTTCCCAAACATTGTGTGGATCTATCAAGAAGTCACCACCTTTGTAATTGTACCGTGACATGTTTACACGGAGTACAGAAACAGACTGAAACAAATGAACGGCTCATACAAGCTTAGTAAGAGCATTAGAGTGGGGGGTATCACGTGATACACGACATTAGTTGTAAGGTTAGCACTTTACTTTAAACAGTAATTTATATGGGTCAAGGTCATTCAAACTTTGAAAAATTTTTACCTCCAAACACTTGTAGCAAGCTACAAGTGTTTGGAGGTAAGTTTTTATTTGTTAAAGATTTTCGTAACTTAGTCTTCACCCTCAAGGACACGGTTTGAGATTGTCCCAGTGACTTTACATCACCGCCAGGTTAAAGTATTATACAAGTCAAGTATTTTTTTTTTATTATTTGACTTGTGTAATACTCCTCTCCCTTACTTTAAGAGGGTTAGGACTAAATTTGGAAAAAATAATTTGGAAGAAGAATTTTTGTTTTTTTAAATATCGTCCAACACAACCTAACAATTTAGAATTTCTTTTGGTAGGCCTACATCCTAATCCATTTCCCACACAGATTGGCATCCTTCCCTTCGTATTAGATAGCCTTTTTTATGGATGAAAAATTGTCTTTGTACCATCCGAACGGGTACTTTCATTGTATGAAGGCTGCCATCACCTTTTACAATGATTTCTACTTTGGCATCAAAAGCTCCATAAGTTTGAGCAATAAAATAATATTTTTCATCCATTTTAAGTCTTCTAATATCAAGCGGTTGCGGACTGTGGGGATGTCTGGGTTGGGATGTTTTAGACCTAATGTTGTTAAGACTGTAGGGTCTTACTCTCGGAAGATTGATGTTTTTGTTCAAGTGCGTTTGGCAACGGTCTTTATCTAAAACAGCAAACTTCTGACAGCAAAGAATCCCAAAGTCTTTTGACATCCATACGTAATCGCATTTATTACCCTTGCCAGCAGGGAGTTTAACACGCTTACGTTTTTGTGTTGGACGCTTTACTGGAGTGTTTTGGAGCTTGTCAGGTTTAGGCTGGCTAGAAGGAATGGGGGTGGGAGGTGAAGGTTTAAGTAGGTCAAAAGGTAGGCTGCAGACAATTTTGGGTGGGGTAGGTGAACGGGTTAGGTCGATTGAGGGAAGTTCGGGGGAGAAGATTGATTTACGGGGTGGTTTGGTTGGTGTAGGTGGCATGGGGGATATGGGTGAGGGACATTGGGATTTGGTGTAGGATAGGATTTTCTTAGTTCGACTGTAGGGGGTTATCCTCGACCTTGGCGCCTCTTCGAACACCGCAGATTCCGATCCCGAGTCCGATAGCAGAGAGAGTGCTGGAGAGGCTATCAGGACTCGTCCGCTGGTGTTCTTTGAAGATGCCGCGGGTGCGCCAGCCTCTTCCGAAGCCGAAGGTGCGCCAACCTCTTCCAATGTTGGTGGCAATGGTGAAAGGCTGGGCATCGAGGCAGGCTGCGGTGGCGGCGGCGGTGGCGGCATCGTCAGGCAGCTCAAAATCTGCGCTGTCATGAGGTATTCTAGGATCGGAGCGGAGGACGATGAGGGCTGAGGCGTGTTGGCCGAGGTTGAAGAAGCTGGTGGGTAATTCTTGAGCTTAAGACCCATCTTGATGAAGCGAATAAATGAAGAGTAAATATGAAAAGAGTAAATATGAAAAGAAGATTGAAATAAGTAAATAAAATCTCAGGAGCGAGAGAGGACCGTCCGGTACGGGAACCTGGACAGGAATGAGAAGTGCATGCCACCCGGCCGCCTTATATCCCCCCCGGGGCTGCCACGCCCAGGATATCAGGGGTGGGGGAGGGGGTGGGGGTGGGGGAGGGGGGGGGTTCGCACTTTTTGTCGGGGGGGGGGGTTCGCACTTTTTGTCGGGGGGGGGGGGGTTCGCACTTTTTGTCGGGGGGGGGGGTTCGCACTTTTTGTCGGGGGGGGGGGGTCAATTTAAAACAATAAGCCTCACTTAAGGCGTTTATGTTAACATCGCTGAAGCCTCCAAAAAGACACACATATAGACGAGTCAAACCTTGTGTGTTACTTGACTTGTACATTTTTTTAAAAGAGCTTAATATATTTACCTTGTTAATAAGACCTGACTGTTAAAGAATTTTGAAAACTTTTATATATTTAGGTCAAGGTCACGGTAAAACTTTAAAAAATTAAGCCCCACACCCCCGATGGGGGTGTGGGGCACTTGGGTTGTCATCGCTGTAGCCTCCAAAGAGACCCAACTATGACAACAAGGCAACATCCAATGTCGTGTTCCCTTCGCCACGCAAGACTTGTAAACATTTACTGCATTGTCTTTTCAATAGCTAACAAAACATTTACTTAATTTTGAGAGAGGTTGAGGACAGCCCTAGTGGCTTACGCCCTCGGTCCGAGTGCAGGGGCCACCGCAAATTGGCCACAGCTGTGGTCTGCATGTCAGCATACAAACGGACCGAGTCCCAAACCCAGCCGCAATATTGCATGCCTGAGAGGACCCATGCTAAAATTGGTTTAAAATTGTTTTACACGGGGGTCTACTCCCGTACCCTACCCTTTACTATTTAACTTTATCAATGCAGTAAATTTTTATAAATCTTTGTGGGTCAAGGCCACACGGACATTAAAAAAATTTCGGCCCCCGTACATCTATGGCGAACCACGAATGTTCGGGGGCCTTGGGGACTAAAAACACAAATAGCTAACAAAGATTCATTTACATAATTTTGAGTTTCCAGAAGGGAAACAAGAGGTTGAGGACAGCCCTAGTGGCTTACGCCCTCGGTCCGAGTGCAGAGGCCACCGCAAATTGGCCACAGCTGTGGTCTGCATGTCAGCATACAAACGGACCGAGCCAGCCGCAATATTGCATGCCTGAGAGGACTCATGCTAACGTTGTATAAAATGCTTTTACACGGGGGCCTACTCCCGTTCCCTGACTTTACAATTTACTTTGAGCATTGAAAAAGCTCAAGGGGGGATTGCTAAAACAAGCGTATACACTTTAGAAACATATAACACACTTACAACACACAATTGAGCTCAACGTAGTCAATGCTGGAACAAGCACATACACATTAAACACATATAACAAACAAGACACAAAGGGATAAAAGACACAGGAGACATAGGGTACAAGTAAAACACTCTCATATAAAACAATTCCCAATACCCAAACGCAAGCGCAATATCTTACAACTAATACAAGTCTTAAAGTTAGAGTAGACTTCGCTAAACACTGAAGGCGCCATTCAATGTTTAGTGATGCCTATGGCGGTCCGTCCCGGTCGTTCACGTTCAACGCGCGGGAGCGGACTGCGAGCCGGCTCTGGCTGGACCCCCTTATATCCCCGCCGGGGCTGCCACGCCCAGGATATCAGGGGTGGGGGAGGGGGTGGGGGGTGGGGGTGGGGGTGGGGGGGGGTTCGCACTTTTTGTCCGGGGGGGGGGGGGTTCGCACTTTTTGTCGGGGGGGGGGGGTTCGCACTTTTTGTCGGGGGGGGGGGGGGGTTCGCACTTTTTTGTCGGGGGGGGGGGGGTTCGCACTTTTTGTCGGGGGGGGGGGGGGGGTTCGCACTTTTTGTCGGGGGGGGGGGTTCGCACTTTTTGTCGGGGGGGGGGGGGGGTCGCACTTTTTGTCGGGGGGGGGGGGGGGTTCGCACTTTTTGTCGGGGGGGGGGTTCGCACTTTTTTGTCGGGGGGGGGGGGGTCAGGTAAGTTAAGTGGGTCAAGGTCACCCACAACACTTGTACTCTAAGTGTTGGCTATACCCCCACCACAACTGGGTCCCTAGGCTGCACAACACCGCTTCTGCCAGTATGTCTCCGGCTTCCATGCGGTGCGTCTCGCTGTTCTCTAGCTCTCTATATGTAAGTAATTTTACAAGTTCTGAATGTAGGTCACTACACTTTAACTCTGGGACGATATCGACTTGTAGTATTTCAGTGTTTTGACTCAAGGTCATCACACTTTAACTCTAGCACATCGGTTATCGTACCAGAGGTGCTCAATAACCTAACTTGTAATGTTTAGGGTGGCGTTTGCACGCCACGTGGTATCGCCATGAGTGTCCAGTCCAGGTTTTAAGTTAAATTAATTTTACTGTAATCTTTTCCATTTCCGCTTCGTTTTGCCAAAGTATAAGGTGTCGCTTAATAAAGTGGTATTTCTCTAAAGTTATAGGAGATTGCAAGGATACAATTAGTTTATTTAGGAGACTCTTCATCTTGGAGTTTAACACAATTTCCACTTTGACTTTGCTTCCTCGGCTCTCACAGCCTAAGCTGTACAGAAATGTTTCTTCTAGTGCCAACTCGGGCCAAGAGAACAGTGTGTTGACTGTAGGACAGCTCATGGTGAAGTGATGCGATACTCCAGCGTACCACCTCACTTTCCCCCGCCACTGTGACCTTCCCCCACTCCTGCTGTTTCCCCCACCTCTTTTCCCTTGACTCATGCGCTACAAGCAGTCTCTCAGTATTGTGCGGACTTTTGTGAGGTGAAGCCATGTCGCAGGACACTTTAGGTAAGAAACTTAGCCGTGTTAAGACTTTATTAGTTGCTCACTGTCCACCACTCAAAGTTAAGAGAGTTTCAACTTTAGCTAAGTGGCGCAAACTGTTGCGCGGACACCCTAAGTTTTATACAAAACAGACTAATGTCAGTTTTACTGATGAGGATTTGTTTAAAATATTGGATGAAATGACTTTTCCTTGCAAAATTCAGTTAGTTACTCCCATTCCTGACAGTTTAGAGTCTTAGTCTCTCAAGCCGATATACCTAGCATACACAGAGCCTGACAGTCAGTCACTCGGTGGCTGTCGTGGGGTGCGCATCGGTGTCGGCGCTCCGTTGTTAAGTGTTCAAGGTCACAGTAACATGAAATTGCGGGCGTTGTACTGGTTCAAGGTCACCTGAGGAATAACCGATTGCCCATTTAGGCAGAGTCATGTCAGAAACTCGAGTTTAACTTGGCACTTTTGCCGTTTCTCGTCGAAAATTCGCTCCAAGTGGTCAAGGTCACGGGGACTCTGACTGAAACTCGGAACGTAGTGCGAGAAACGGCAAAAGTGCTAAAAAATTTTAAGTTTCTGCGTGACCTTGACCTTAGTGGCGTCGGTGACGTCATTTTGATGACGTAAGGGATGATGACGTCATCAGCACGTCATTTCTGTGACGTCATGGGTGTGACGTCATCGAAATGACGCCATTAGTGATGACGTCATCGATTGCGTCATCGATGACGTCATCGATGACGTCATCGGTGAGGTCGTTGACCTCGATGACGTCATCCCTCAGGTGACCTTGAACTGGGCCAGCGGCCGCAATTTTACACTACTCCTGAGGTTCATATGGTTCAGGTTTGTATGTTATAACTGTTTGTTTAATTCAGGGCGGGTCCGAGGGCCACGCGATCCATGTGACGGCATGAGGGGCGCCGCGCCGCATCCGCATTTTACCAAAAATTTGAAAGTACTACAGGTTTTTAGCGAGCGTCACGGGTGGGACAGAAACTGCTAGCTTAGTAATTGAATTTTCATCTATTAAACTCTATTGTAAAAGATGAACCTAATATGATATAAGACATGTTCTGTGATTAAGCCAGGTGCCCCGCCGGCCGCGCCGCTGTCGGCCCACCAGAGCCCCCGGCGCGACTGTTGGCTCTGACGAGTGTGGGACGTATGCTGTGTATAGCAGGTCCAGATCCCTCGGACCTGCTTTGCTTATGACTTGTGAAAATTCATAAGGCCTGCTAGTCGGAAATCGACATGCATCTACCCTTCAGAGAATTCAATCAACAAGCAGTCCCTCTACCTCTACAGATGTGTGACCAACCCAAGTGTTAACAATTAATTTCATTTAAGTTATTAAAAAACACCGAGATTGTTCAAATCAAAAGGTATATTATGAAGAGTTTTTAACTACAAAAAGTTAGCTGTAGACAGTTTTACTACCTACTATTCATAACAGGTTTTGCCAAATAATTCTCATAAAAAAGAGCAAATAATAATAAAAGTTTGTTTCTACTGAAATATTAAGGTAGTAAAGAAGATAAAGTACTGTCATTGCTCTGATGCCTGTGACTGGCCTCTATCGGACATAGTTGGAAGTAATTAGCCCTGTTGATAATAAACACAAAACGCTTACACATTACTGTTACATCTCTATATTACCACAGAGAATAAATTCTTGAGAAGAATTTCTTGTCTGTTACTGTAAAAATTTTTTATTAGTGTACCTTAGTCGTTTTCCACAAATATATAAATATATATTTACATTTTAAATATAAAATGGAGGATTTCCTCTGCGCCAGTAATCCTAGTGCTTAAAAAGCAGAGATTGATAACATACTTTATTTGAGATCTTCAGGGGATTTCCACTAGCCCACCATGATTTGAAGGGCTAGAAATTGCTCTCAAATTTATTTCCTTAATCCATGGATCCCTACACTTGCTTTATTTAAAATACAATTTCCAATTTTTTAAACATATTTTTCCAGTGGTTTATTTTTTAATACAGCCACTTCGTGTTAAAGAACCCCAAATTGAAATTTACTAAATCATATTTTCTTGTGAAAAAATACCCTTTTAAAATTATTATTATAAAGAACGTTGAAATCAAACATTTTCTTAATAAACAGGTGCATTCAAGTATAAAAATAAATTAATTATCTATCAGCTGATCGATGACAATTTCACAATACCGATCATTTTACATTTTCTCTCGTGGTCTTGACTTAAGGTGAATAAGAACGAAAACTGCAACAATAATATTGTTTACTATTTTACACCGTGAGCAAAGTATTCCGATTTTGCAGTTCTAATCGACTCACGATGAGAACATTTCAAAGGAATTGTTTAATTTTCTGTTTGATCTCCGTTTCCACGACGACCGTGTGCGGTGCGACCGAGTTTGTGACATGCGGTTCGGTGCTGAAGCTGGTCAACACGCACTACGACGTGAGGCTGCACTCGCATGACGTGACGTACGCCACGGGCAGCGAGCAGCAGTCCGTCACGGGGGTGAAGGACAAGGTGGACACCAACTCGCACTGGGTCGTCCGCGGGCCGGGGAGGCCGTGCGTCCGCGGGGACCCGGTCACGTGCGGGAGCGCGGTCCGGCTGACGCATCTGGGCACCGGGAGGAACCTCCGGTCACACGACTTCGCCTCCCCCATGTCCCGACACCGGGAGGTCTCCGCCCACAAGGGCGAGGACAAGCAGGAACTCTGGACAGTGGAGTGCGGCGACAAGCGGTGGGAGAGAGATGAGGAGGTAATGACAACTTTGGACATTGAATGGGAATTTACAATTAGTGTTATATATCTTCAATATAATATCCTCTACACTATGAAGACTCGTATAAATCCTATCTCCCCTGATGGGGCATCGCCCCTTGATGGGAACCACTTCCGCACTTCCCTTATCGAAATGAGAAGCGATACAAAATTTAGTGACTTCAGAATGGAGATCGACACAATAATTCGTGGCTTTTTTGTAAAAGCCAATTTAAAATAGTTGCCACCAAAGGATTTTGTTAGAGATCCCTTTTGTACCCCAAGCATAATTATTGCACCCTAGTGGGAGCAGGCCAAAAAAAGATCTGTTGTCGCACAATCTTCACACGTCCCCAGCATTGCCGCCCTGGATGCCCAGGCCTCTCGATTGCACTTTTTGTTGCTGTGCTATCTTTAGTACAGTACTATTTCTTTCGTTTTAGTTTTTTATATTTTTCAACAATTTATTTAATAGTTTGCATTTCGCACAGAATTCTTACCTATTAATTTTATCTTATTCTCTGTTCAGTTGTTTTATTTTTATTTTTTATTAGTACATGATTATTTCTTCGGTTGATTTTTCTCCTTGCTCCTGGCTTCTTTCTTGTTACACTAGATAGACCTACTTGCTTTGAGACACCGTTGCAAGCTGGTGTTTATTTTAAGGAGAATATGACTGAAGTGTAAGTATGACGAGTATTCAGATGAGTTATAGAGCTTTGTTACTGTCAAAGACGAGATTCATTGGTCAAGATCTCATTTCCCAGTAAAACAAAAGCGGCTGGGTCCAGTTATGAACCTTATAATTTAAAGTTATTCAGGATCGAACTGGCAACCTGTATTCTTCTTCGCATCTTCATACCACTCCCCTTCATGTCCTCAACGTGTCCACAGGTGACGCTGAGACACGTGGCCACGGACGTGTACCTGTCCGTGTCCGGTCGCCAGTATGGCCACCCCATCGCCGGCCAGTACGAGGTGGTGGGGGTCGCCTCCAGGAGCCTGGGACCAACGCTGTGGCGGGCGGCTGAGGGAGTGTTCGTACACCCGTCGGAGCCGCACCAGACTAGGGTCCACACTGAGCATTCGGAGCTGTGACGTGGATAATCTGTGCCCCAAGTTGTTTCAAGCACACACAGTAAAACGAACAGAACTTTGAGTTCACTTTATTATAGCCTCGTGATCAATTGATTTTTCACTCTGTTATAATTAATCTATGTTTTTTCTGTTAGGTTTAATGTAGTTCTTTAACTATAAGTTTTTTTTTCAAAAATAAAAATTTAGCATGCTAATTAAAGGGAAGGAATACCGGTATATTTTATGTTTAGGAATGTTGTTTTTAATTAAATTAGTTATTTTGTTTAAATAGCAACACTCAATCACGTCAATAAAACAGAGTGGGTAAAGGTCTGGAAATATTTTGAAAGTTTAAAAACGATGTCGGTTATTAAAAAAATATTTTTTTTATAACCGTGTGTGATGGGGTGTTAAGAAACTTTTAATAACAATATTGTGTCGTTTAGAAAAACTTCGTTTAGTTATTTTTTTCAATCTGTTCTCGTTCTGTTCTTAACTATGTAGGCCTATGTAGCCCCTATGCATATCTTTCTAAGTATAAAAATGTTTTGTGCTGCAGATGTAGGTCAGTAGGGTCAGTATGTATTACTTGTCAGTATGACGTCACTATAGCCTTGGGCAGGTTGTGAACGGCCCATTGTCAGCCTTACATCTGTCATACCATACTGTCGGCGCCCATGTAGGTGTAACGTCATAAACCTATAAACCTCGTGAAATTTCAAACCGATGCAGTTATTCATATAAAATAAGTAGAGTTTGTTTTAATGTTGTCAGATTTATCCCGGACAGTTAAACTATTTAGCAATTCTTATAGCCAGTGACTTAAATTCAAGGAGACATAACGTTCTAAAATAAGAGGCTATTTTTTAGGTAATGTATATCATATTATGGAGTTTTAGCTCCTTAGCTATTTCATTCAAATTCATTTTTAATTTTGATTTTGAGATTACAAATTTAACTTGGAGGCACTGGATGGTAAGGGCTTAGCTACCCGCGCACTGGAGTGGTGGGCGGTAAGACAATTTTCAAAAGTCATTCTATTAAATGATCTATAAAGGAGTGGGGTGGCACGGCACGGCATGGACCTCCCGAACGATTCACGGGCTTGCAAAAAGGCGAAAAAACGAACTTCAGGTAATTTCTAAGCTGCAGTGCCGGCCGTGGCGGTTCAGCACGCTTTCACTCGGGGCCTTCGAAAGTTACGGAACTTTTGTTGTTCTACCCAGCTCGCAGAGGCAAATACAATTAATTTTAAACAACAACTTTACAAGAGTGGTTAAAAGGCCCTATACGATAAGTATCATGAGTAGTACAATATGATACACCTTTAGTACTTTATCCATCGTAAACAGAAATAACAAAAAAATATATAAGTTAAAGTTCTTCTTCTCCTCTATATCAAAGTGATCACCACCAATCCGTCGGCCAAATGCATTTTTAACCAACTTTCCCCTAATAATAATATTGTATGATGAAAAGTGCTGATGTCTGGGATGGCGGGAACGGGGACCACGAATGATATTTTTATTTTACTCAACCTGACCGTTAGATGAAGTGGTCTGCTTTAGTGAAACCGCAAACCGTGGATGAAGTGGTCTACTGCCCGGCGGAACGCGTGGTAGGCTACAATGTAAGCAAACACTCTGCCGACGGTGTTGTGTCACCCAAATGCCATAGTTGTTTTGTTGCTTATTTCGCTCTTCAGCTTGTGAGCTTTTGCCGTATCAAACGAGTAAGCCTGCCTTTAGCAACTCATATTAAAGCACCACAAACAACGATATTCGAGAAATTTATTACACATGCATTTTACATTTAATACATTTCTTGAGACACCAACTCACTGTATGGTGAGTATTCCACCATACAGCGAGTAAGGTGTATGTGGCTCAAGTGTGATCAGTGTGTTGGATCAGACGAGTTGTAGCTCTGTTACTGACAAAATAGCAGCTGATTCATTTATCAGGATTTATTTATTGCCCTAATAATAAATACCACATTGATAAAAGATAAGCAATGTATGACTTACGTCGACGAGCTGACAACTGACCAGGTATCTTCTTGTGACTAGCGGATAGTAATGTTATTCTACTGTAAAATATAGTTATTTACTCTATATAATTTTGACAAAATGTTCAATAGTAAACCATCGGTCACCAACAGAAAATTCTCTTAATCTGCACTGACTCATTAACGCTCATAAATTGTAACAATTTATTGAAGTTTTGGCTCTTAACTCTTTTAACTCTTGATTAGTTGTAGAGGGTTAACTTTTATTGTTGACGGGGGTTTTAAATAAATTATGGTTCAATATATTAGTTCGTCTAAGGTGAATGAGTCATGGAATACTGAACTATTTTATTAAAATAAAACCGTATAAGTTGGAGTATCACCAAGCAGGAACTAATGGGTAACTAAACCAAACAGATTCGCAAACATTTATTCAGTATCTAAATTTACTACATTGTAAACTATTAAAGAATACGGAAGAGGCATTATAAATAAATTAATTGAGGAAACATCACTATAATTTTCTAACCAATTACGAATTCGCTTCTCATTTGTTTGCGGTTGCTTTCGCAAGTGGAGTCGATTAATTGAAAGCTAGGCAGGATCGCCGGCGGAAGAGGACGTTGCGACAGCAGCGCGGCGCTCGGCGAACTCGAGCGACATACTAATCCCACAAGTCACTAACTACCGTACCTCTACCGCACTACCTTGCACCTGCAGCCCTGTAGTTCAGTACAATGCCGCGGTGATGTCCCTGCGGATTCAGCACTGGGCTGAGAAGCGGGAAGAAAAATATCGTAGAAATCATAGAAAAATATCAAAGTACCAAATAAAAATATAAAGGACAATCCCCCAGCAAACAAAAAACTTTGATTAACCTTGATAATACAATTTGTCTCCTCTGACAATTATATCGGTAATAGTTGGAATTACACCCCACCCGTAATAGTTGTAATAGTGTAAAATGCGATTGTGCACAGAAAAAGGCCACTTTCCGTCCTAATGATTAAAACCACTATTTAAACTTCTTGGGTCCAGATCGACTGAAATTTTGGCCAAATTTCGATCAGGAGGCGATCTCTAGTATAATTAAATGCAAAGTTCGATCGCTTGCCATTTTTGACTGGATGTTCTTTTAAGGTCACGTTTACAGCATCAGAAAGTTGATTTGATGTACATATTGACCTATGCATTTAATACTTTGCACTGACTCCTTCTGGACCGTCCCCCGAAGATGGTTTAATGTCAATAATCGTCTTGGGAAATAAACTTAAAGATTATAAATCAATTTGCAAGAGTTTTTTTTTCTCTCCATTTTTTCTGGTTTTTCTCCGCCCAGTATAATAGGTGCGCAAAAACTACCACCAATCAAGGGCGCTCTTCACCACCGATCGGGGGTGCTCTTTGCCGCCGATCGGGGGGGGGGGGTGCTCTTTACCGCCGATCGGGGGCGCTCTTCACCACCGATCGGGGGGGTGCTCTTTGCCACCAATCAAGGGTGCTCTTTACCGCCGATCGGGGGCGCTCTTTACCACCGTTCGGGGGTTGCTCTTTACCGCCGATCGGGGGCGCTCTTCACCACCGATCGGGGGTGCTCTTTGCCGCCGATCGGGGGGTGCTCTTTGCCGCCGATCGGGGGTGCTCTTTACAGCCAATCGGGAGTGCTCTCTACCTCAGATCAGGGACACTCTTCACCACCAATGGGGATCGTTTTTACCACCTAGCGGGGGTGCTCTTTACCACCAATTGGGATTTCTCTAGATTGGGAGAGTTCGTGGGCCACAAAATTAAATTTTTCAGGGGGAGAGTCCTCGGTGTGAATGAAGTGTTTGAAAGGGATCTCCTGTAGCGTGTTTGTGTGTTTGAATGGTAGTCTTAGTTGTAAGCTATTTTGCATTTTTTGACCTTTGCCATGTTTTGTAAAAAATGTCCTAAGGCAATAAACGATTGATTGATTGATGGCGTCTATACCACAGATCGGTGGTGCTCTTTACCTCTATTAAGGGCGCTCTTCGCAGCCAATCAAGGGCGTTCTTTATTACTGAGCGGGGATGCTCTTTACCTCCGAGCGGGTGTGCTCTTTACTACCGAGCGGGTGCGCTTTTCACCTCCGATGGGGGGAAGGGCTTTTTACCACCTATCGAGGGAGCTCTTTACCTCCGAGCGGGTGAGCTGTTTGCCACCGAGTGGGCGTGCTCTTTACTATTAAATTTAAATTAAATAAAATGATTAAATTAATAAATTTACTATTAAATTACTATACTATTAATTTACTACCGAGCGGGTGTGGTCTTTACCTCCGAGCGGGTGCGCTTTTACTACCGAGCGGGTGCGCTCTTTACCTCCGATCCGGGGGGGAGCTTTTTACCACCATCGAGGGCTCTCTTTATCACTAATTGGGGGTGCTCTTTACCAGCACCGATCGAGGGTGCTCTTTATCACCAATTGGGGATGCTCTTTACCAACACCGATCTAAAGTAATCTTCTACCAATCTTCTTAAAGCAGACCGATCTAAAGTAGTCTTCATCGTAAATGGATTTGGGCTCGTTTCAGCACACGGCACCCAAAGCGGTCGTGTAGTTTGCCTATATGGTAGAGATTTTCGCCTATGCAGTGTGGAGTGTGGGGCCCAACAGAAGCAATTATTCACAACGACACATCTTTCTCTGAAATCTTTAATCCCTGCCAATCTCTGGCCTAATCAGCAACCCCACCCAGTTGCCCCTCTGACAGGCGAAGGGCGAAGAAATGCGCAGCCGCAGTGCAAGCAAGGTGCAGCGAGCTTGTGCCCTTATGCAACGCGACTTTCTCCCGCTGGGCGGCGCAGTTCGGGGACCAGTCAGTCAGTAGACATGGAGAGTGCGCTGTCAGTGCGGTCCGCGTATAAACGGTATGGCAGCAGTGTCGTGCTCAACGGACTCAACATGGATGTGCCCCAGGGTGCCATGTGAGTAGTGGAACTGTTGACGTTTTCCAATTAAAAGTGCTTTTCGTTGAAAAATCATTTTGGGAATCATCCGCGAACTGTGCAATGCGAGATTTAGATAAGGATTTATTTTATTCCTTATGATAATATGAATTATGGCTCAAAGGATGGTAAATTAAAGCAGGAGGGTAAACATGTTTTACCAACTTATTTAACACATAGAGTACAAAAGGTTTTCCTTTTAGAGAGGTACAAATTAATTTGAACACAATGTTGCGAGGAACACAATTTTTTTACGATATTAACTTCATTTGAAATAAATTGCACGATTTCTAAATTACAATAATGAAAACAGTTGTATTGCATTTTTAGCAGTGCTTAAAAAAGCTTTGAATGAATTTAAAAAATTTTATTTTCAGCCAATTGTTTTGTTTCCAAGCTACAAACACATTTCTCTTATGCCTACATAACTAAACAAACAAATTTCCTTTGTCAGTTCTATAGCCTTGTTCTAAAGAATAAATGTACACAGAAAAAACTTTGACAATCCAAACTTATTTTAGAATAGGTATTTTTTTTAACGTCGTGTAATTTTGAATTTGTATAGAACTTGTACAAAACATGTAAAGTTAGAAAAAGAGGGTGGCTATTTTGAATTTATTCCACATAATACAGAGAAAACTATAAACGTATAGGGCAAATAAGCAGTTCGTATAAATTACTTTCTTGCGAAATAACTTAAACTCATTCATTAAACACAGTCTAATTAATAAAACGCTTACAGTAAAGAGCTATCTTTGAGTATTAATTCGTTTGCAATGCATACGGCCAGACTAAGCGTAAACTTTTAACCTAAATAATAATTTTAATTGCCTATAACTTTTAACAATCTACTCCTTTTCTAGCAGGATATAACTGAGTGATCATTTACAATAATTATCCCAAGGAATTTTGTCATTTGAAATCAAATAAAAATATTCATCATATGATGGACGGAAAGCTAGGAACAGATATCGTCGAAGAGAAATCCACCATGGTCAAAATACCAAAACAAACAGTAATTTATCAAGTTGCGGAAGTTAATTGCATCTGATGTAATGACAGGGAGTTAAACAACCCGAACATCACGGAACAACAGGAGTCAAAACAGTTTTGCAAACACGCGGAAATCATCACTTAGCACGAGCGCGCTTTCCCCCTCCTAATGGGGCATCATTATCCAATTTGTTTAGGCAGTGATAATATACAATATTTTTACAAAACGAAATTCTAAAAGAGTTGTATTGCATTGCATTATAAATATGATAAAAGTATTGAGATTAAGGTAGTAAAAACTGCAGTATGGGCCTACAGTATTAGGGATGCCATTCATCATCAATGTTCGTTTCAACGTTCACTACCGTAAGAATGAACAGCACAAAATAATACATTATGTGATGTACACATAGTTTTGTATGACCTAAGACACATACTTGTCTTAATTTTAAAAAGTAAAACATTTAGTTACTACATAAAGGAATACCATTATCAAATCTATTATGCTAAATCCATTTGTGTGCATTGAAAATCCCATGAGAACAGACATATTTCAACATTCCTAGACACAAGATTTCTAGTAATCGCAGCTTTCCAACTGGTTGGCAGTTTTATTTTTGGAGAAACTTACGGGACTGATGACCCTATCTGACCCAAATCTAGAAGTGCGCAAATAATCCATTAATTTTAATTTAATGGACGCACTGGGTTTTAATCCCTACCACTAAATTGGGGTTTTAAAGACGTGACAAAATTTTTTAATAGTAACCCACTTGAGTAATATGTCAAGAGAGCTTCACCTTTGCGTTAGTTGTGTTGTCGGCTGTTAACCATAAGGCTTTTGGGCAAAGCATGGTATTTTATAACCATGTTTCGGACGCAGTTTTTCAACGGATTTTATTTAAATTTGGTAATAGATTATTTGAACAATTATATTAGGTTCTTTTAAGTGGTGCCTTATTACAAAAGTTATTTTTATAAACAAAGAATAATGGCTAGTGCCTAAGTCTGTATTAACTATAAGAAGAAATGTAGGTCATTTGAACCTTGAAAATAGGTTTTTATGTTTTCATCTTTTTAAATTGGTAAATCCGACCACTAGTAGCTGGATTATTGGGCTTGTTGGCCTACAAAATGCTGTTCTATCTTGTTAATTCCTGATAAAACCTTTATTTAAAGTATAGGACCACTGTAAAACATCGCACCTGTAGCCTTGAAAAAGTCTGTGCAAGCTACAAGTACTGAAATAGTATAAAGGTCATGGATGTGCAGTATAGTATTTGTGTTTCTAATAACAAAAAAACGATACTACAAAAAAAGTGCATATTAAAAAAATATAGTACAGTACAACGAAATTTAAATTTTTATTGGCTATCTTAATAACATATCAAATATCTACTGGTTTGTGAATCCCGACAGTGCAAAACTAACAATAGAGAAATAAAAGAAATCATCATAGAGATTTACATTAATCTGGAGTAGCGTGTTCTTAATGCTTCATTTCCCAAGTAACTCTCGCCTACGGTTTGTTCGCAAAAGTTAAGGCTCCGGTCTACCACTTTCACGCCACCTAAAAATGCAAGGGGTTTTTTAGAATCGTGTTATCTTCTGCTAAATGCAACCTAGAGCTTTAAATAAGGTGTCATATTAAAGAATGATAACGGTACTTATTTTCCTCTGTTACTCTTTTGTAATTATTTTATCAAAACTAATTACAAACTGCAGTTAGAAAATTGAGAAAAAACATATGGTTTTAGACAGTTATAACTGAAATTAGAAATTTTATTAAAAAGTCTAAAACCACAGGAGATGAGATCCGTATTTCTACTTTTAGAAAACGATAAGAGTCGATCTCTATCTATGGCCACGAGGCGGCATTCGGTAACGTTGTGAGTAGATATTCGGGCTCAGGTAGAGCGGAGCCTTTATAAAGGAGATTTTAATTTGAGACCATATGCCTATAAATCATTACTTTTTTAATAACACTTCACAGCTATTGTGGCTTATGATTTTCAGCAGTATTCCTCCGATAATCGCAAGTGGTCCGCAATCTCGCGGCCGCGGCTACGACGCCCCCCCCCCCCCCCAAATCACGAATCCTTGCCGGTAATGGGGGAATGACTTTCTTAGTTTCGACGTTCACACATTTTCCTTATGTGTGTCACAAAGACATTTCCATTGACTTAACACTTTCACAGTGATGAACAACCGAAAAATCATTTTAATGATTTGCAAACAACGTTTGGTAATTGTTGTAAAGTGATTAATAGTAAAGACAGGAATACTAACAGTAGCAGATAAGAAATTGAGCCTAAGTCCAAAGGTCAAGTACAACTGGCGATCCTAGGTCTGGATGAGGAATCAGCGGGCAGTCTACATTATACGCCAGGTTAGTGAAGTCGACTTTCTTATACCGGTATAATTTCTGTAGCTCAAATAGTCAATATTTCTAAACGCAAAATTAGTCGAGTTTATAATAGTAATGAAAGTCATCCTACTTAAGTTTCAAACAAGTAGAGATTCATGTAGGGAAAGTCCATCACACTAGTTAGTGTATTCACGTTCTTTGGTTGACACATTTCAAATCCTCAAACACTAGTAGGTCATTATTAAACTAGCTGCAAGTTCATAAAAAACATAGTTTATTTATTACAGTTAAATGGTTTATATCATTACTGTAATCATTAGGCTTTTTGATAATTCCTTATAAGCATGTTTGGTTGACACCACAGATTAAAAGAGGTTTTGTATGGTATAAATACAAGAAAGTAGGTAGCGTAAGTCATCAGTGGAGTCACACTTACGTGTAAAAACTAAAGTAGGGAAAACTCAAAATATTACCTTATTATAATATTTCATTATTCGTATCATATTTATTCATATTGCTTTGAGAGCAGCAAAGCACACGTCAGACGAAGGATGGCACACACGATATCTCTTGACTTGCCCAACTATGATTCGAACAGACTACACTTCCAATAGTAGTCTGCAGGTGATGATGTCGAGAAAGGAATTTGATTAATCATATTCCGCCAAGACATGTTTGGCAGTGGTCATTTTCAATCAATCATGATCATCTTTGACTAGCATTATTCATACGATGATTTATTACAAGCAATCAACACACATATGAAGGTTTTTGTTCAAAGATATTTGTGATAAATATAACGAAGAGGATATCATATATGATAACTAAGAGGAATAAATATAATTCTCTCAATTGACATGAGTCTACTCTCCTTGATGTAAATGTTCTTCGTCAAAACGTTTCTGTTCGTAATAGTTTGGCGATATTGTTTCCCTGCTAACAAGAAACTTAAAGGACCAATTTTGCTTTAATTTTATATTTTTATAAAATTTTATAATTTTTTATTTGATTTATTATTTTTTTATACTGCAGTTAGACCTCATATTGTACATCGGAAGTTGCATGTTACATTGACGTATTACCCTCTCGCTTATGTATTGTCCTTGCCTTCATATGGTTCTTGATTTAGGTGTCATTACAACTGGAGCGTACCCTATTGTCCCAACTCGAAACTTAGCCTTTGTCTTGGCGGTAGTACATAAATATAGGTGTCACTATTTACTTATTCACTCTACGTCCGACCCCATCCTACTTTCGACACGGAGAACGGCCAAGTGCGCGCTACTGTTGCTATACTGTCACTTCGAAGGACAACCTTGCATTGGATTGGAGTGGAGGACAAACGTTAACTTTTTAGAACACTTTTAGCCCTAACGTTTACCCAATTATTACAGGTGGTTTACGATTGTGGTTTAATTTTTAGTTCTTTCACCATTTGCCAATGATATTGAAAGAACCATTGTTTGAGAAAAATAGTTAATTTGGGTATAGACTACATGTTGAAGGGATAGGCCCATCCAATGGGTTGTCTGTGATATGTTATGCAACAAAAATCACCTACAACAGGGTATATTAGCAGAATTTATATTTTTTATTTGCAGGTTAGGCCATATATTCAGAAACACTATAGTCGTACATATACAGAGTTTTTATATGAGATTTAAGACACCTATGTCATGTACGGCACGCTCCAGAGAAGATTGGACATTGTAAAACATATTTCATCGACCACTTTTTGTCACGTATGAGCAATCAACTGTTGAGCAACGGAAACTGGAGCAGCGACAGTGCCTTAGTGTCTGTTCTGGGCACTGGACAGGCATTAGAAATAACAGACCGTGGAAAATAGGATACTATTAAATTGATTCTAGCCCGGGATAGCCAACGAAACTGGACAACTGGATTTGTCAATTATGTGGTTTCAATTTACTTTAAACGCTACTCGTAGTTTTTACATTATGACTAATTATCTCAGGTATCTATGAGGTATATTACATTACCATTGGTTATAATATATTACTGTGAATTATCATCAAAATAATCTCTTATCATTTTTATTAATATCATGTTTTATTGTTTTCTTCTCCTTCAAACAACAACTTCCGCTATTTTTTTATATGAGTGCTAGAAAGACACACATAAATATTTAAAACTTCTTTCATCTATGATACGAACGTATATTCATCTGTAAATATAAACAACATGCATTGCAGCCATTTACTAAATTATGAAATGGTACTACTGTATGATAAAAATAATTGATTTTTGTAAACAAGATTTTTGTAAAACAAAAACACATAAACTTATTTTTCGACTTAAAATGACGTTTTTGTATTCATTATTTTCTAACTCTTGTGTTTATTTCAATCCTGTTTCATAATGTGATTAAAACAACGTATAGGTTTTGTGATTTTTTTTTTTTAGAAAAACTCGATGTTCACTTTGTTTTTTTTACATTTTGGGTTAGGACTTTTACCCATTATGATGAATGCATCATTTCAAGCAAACATGACAAACACAAAGTCTGTCTTTATTCATAGTGAACACAATTATTATTATTCCGCTGATGACAAAACTAGAGGCCAACCCAATAAGATTGCCATGTTGAGACGAATTCTCCGACACATAATAATAACGAAGAATCAGACAGAAACGATAATTCTGGTGGTTCATGACATCATATCCCAAACAAACGGGGATCAAGTTCTTACGATGTTAAACTGCCAAAGAAAACCAGGTAAGTGGAGATTTCGCTTCGAAACAGTTTTGAAGCTATAGCAAATCTTGACGACATGGATAACCGGATCACGGAATCAATGCAGTTCAACAAAAAGACTCAAACCCCCCTCCGATATTTTTGCACAAAATCACTGATGTGAAATCGATGATTCAATCAATAGAATCGATCATATCAAAGGATGATTACACGTATAAATTGTTCAAACCAAGACAATGTGAAATTATGTCCAGCAACTCTGGATGTTTATAGAAAGCTTGTAAAACTGATCTAAAATTGAACTTTCATACTTATCAAATGAAGCAGGAAAGATCCTACAGAGTGGTTTAAAAGAACATGCACTACTCCATTGATGCCAATGAGATAAAACTGCAATTGAAAGTTGAGGTTTCAAGGTAAGAAACATAACAAATGAAAGAAATTTCAAGACTAAATTGTCCCTATCAATGTTTTTTATTGACCTTGAACTACATGCGCACAATAAGGATATTTACAACATCCAGTACCTTCTAAATGCAAAAATTACTCCACATAATAAAAAAGAGGTAGTTCAATGTAAACTGTGTCAAAGCTATGGGCATACAAAAAGCTATTTTTGGCACCCCTTCGCTGTGTAAAGTGCGGAGGTAACCATGAAACTACCAGCTGCACCAAGTCCAGTGAAGGACCTCCTAAATGTGTTCTTTGCGGTGGTAATCACCCAGCTAATTACAAGGGCAGTACTGTTTATAAAGCTAGGTTTACACGTGAGAGTTTTTCACTCTCAGATAGTTTCTTACTCTCAGGAGGTACTCGCAGAGGTGTTTATACAGCTAGCGAATTTTCCAAGATGGTTAATCCCAGATAGTTTTCTGCGAGTACTATCAACAACTGTCTGAGATTTTATGAGAGTAGCTAACAACTCTCTGAGAGAGAAAAACTCTCAAGTGTAAACCTAGCTTAAGGAACTAAAGAAAAAATCCTTCCCCCCTTATGGTAGAGAAATGTGGCTGTGGTGGTACATGGATCAGAAGAGCAGCAAAGAACTCCAAGACCTAGTCCTGTGTCGCAACTGAGTGCGGAGACTCATCCATTGCCTGGCACGTCAACTTATCACGAACATGACGATTCTCAGGATGAACTTCTCGAAGCCCCAACTCAGATGGACCTGTCGCTTCAATCAGTTACTCCAAGTGAGGTCAAAACTGTAATTGTTTAAGAAGTGAACCCAAGGAAATCACCTGGATAAGACTTAATAACTAGGGTCCTTCAAGAACTTCCTAGAAAAGTCTTTGTGTTATTGACATTAATTTTTAGTGCCATTTTAAGGCTAGAATACTTCCCAACCCAATGACAAATCTCCAAAATTGTTGTGATTGAAAACCCTGGAAAACCACCTCACGAAATGTCTTCTTATAGGCCAATTAGTCTTCTTCCGCTGTACAAGGTTTTCGAGAAAATTCTTTTGAAACGTTTACGTCTTGTTATTTAGGATCGAGAAATTATTTCAAGTCACCAATTTGGATTTAGACGGCAACACTCTACAATAGAGCAAGTCCACAGGGTAGCCAATTTAATAAAACAAGACCTTGAAAATAAGCGATACTGCAACTGCACAGCGGCATTCTTAAACGTAAGTCAAGTCTTTTATAAGGTTTGGCACAAAGGACTGATGTATAAAAAAATAAAGAAAACCCTTCCACATACGTTTTACAATATATTCATCGATTACCTGAGTGGCAGATTTTTTCAAATCAAGCTTAAAAACTTTCTCTCGGGCTTCTACAGCATACAATTAGTCCAGTGAATAGAGACAAAAAAGGGGTGTTTGCTTACAAACGGTCCGGTAGTTCTAAATTTTTTTATATGCTGTCTAGGATGGTTAGTAGTTGTTTAAAATGCAAAATGCACAATTTTTCTGCCTCCGCGCCCACCTCCATATTGAAAAAATATGAAAAAATCCGTACTTTCTTCAATTTTTTTGTTATATTATCGTTGGGGTTGCATTTGATATAGAATAGAAGACAGCAATGTAAATTTTGTAGACAATTAAATTTCCTACAATTATTTACATATTTAATTTGTCTTTCTAGGATTTATGGTTACGGAGATATTCACTTTTAAAAATATATAAATATTTCATTTTTTAATTAACCTGAATTTTGATTTTGGTAAGACCTAAGCCCGGGGCGATGTGACTTTTTCGGATTTTGATGAAATTTGGTTTGAAGGTGTAACCCGAGGTCTATTTTCAAGAGTTCGCAAACCAGCATGATCGGGTTATGGGAACGGGGTTTTATGGGGTTTCAAAAGGTTAAAAAATAAGTTTTTGGCATTTTTGGACCTCAATTTTAAAAATTTTACAATTTTAACTTAAATTATTTAAAAGAGCTTAAAAAACAAACAATTTGGTATTTTGAATCTTTAACTTCGCTTGACAGATTAGGGAGAAAAGCTAAAAACAGGTTCCCCATGTTAATCTTATGGGAAATCAATAGAACACAGTATCTCACTTATTTATTGACATAACTTGGTATAACTTGGTATGTACCGTCACTAAGTAGGGTTTAACTGATACTGTATTTGCTTACAACACCCATATGGCGGCAAACCTACATACGCACATAATGGTACCTACATAATGGTTTGGTCCTATGGTGTTTATGGAGAAAATACAAAATCTCAAATTCCATTGGAAATTCGCTTAGTACGCAAGTCTGCTGCGATGGGGATGATTTGGAAAAGTAAACAGCGTTATGTTTTCCTCCAGTTTAGTGGGTAAACAAAATAACATTTGGCGAGTCAGGACAAGAGCCCTGGCATCACTTTTAAATTCAGTCCAGGTCTTTTCTCTTGACTCGCTAGTACTGTAGTAAAGTTTTAAACATGGTACATACTTATTTAGTTCTGTGTACATAATGTCACCTTCCATTACAGTAAAATACGTACGTCGTTCTTATGGGTTGGCTGTCAGGAACACTATATAGTGGGTGTAGTTCATTACGTAAAAAATGACTCAAAATAATGTCAACTACCTGGCGAATTGTAGTGTTCAAAAATCAAAATGTTGGCAAATAAAAATAAATGAAATATTTATATATTTTTAAAAGTGAATATCTCCGTAACCTTAAGTCCTAGATAGACAAATTAAATATGTAAATTATAGGAAATTTAATTGTCTACAACATTTACATTGCTGTCTTCTATATAAAATGCAACCCCAACGATGATATAACCAAAAATCTGAAGAAAGTATAGATTTTTTTCGTATTTTTTCAATATGGCGGCGGGCGCGGAGGGGGGAAAATTGTGCATTTTGCATTTTAAACAACTACTAACCATCCTAGACAATATATAAAAAATTTAGAACTACCGGACCGTTTGTAAGCAAACATCCCTCTATTCACTGGACTAAATCGGGAGTGTCTCAAAGTATCAGGACCTGTTCTGTATGTGCTGTGCACACCATCAGATGTACCGACCAACTGAGAATCTGAAATTGCCACCTTTGCAGATGACACTGCTGGTATGGTTTCCATCATGACAATGTAGCTGCCTCGGCGATCCTGGATCATCCAAAGAACATAAATGGTTTGTCGGATTGGCTGAAAAGATGGCGCATAAATTGAATGAAGGAAAGTCAGCCCATGTTACATTTACTCTTAAAACGGTATCTGCCCTCCTGTTTCCTTAAATAATGTCCGCCTTCCACAGCTAACAGAAGTGAAATATCGTAAACTTGCAAGGGAATCTCACATTTGGAAGAAACGGTTAAATCTGAACCTAAATTATAGAAAAATATCTTGGCTTCTTAACAAAAGTTCTAAATTACCAACACAGAAAAAAAACTCTACTGTATGAAGTAATTAAAAACCTATTTGGAATTATGAAATTTGGACTGTGGGGTACTTCGGCCAATTCGAACTTTCAAATAATTCAACGTTTCCAATCTAAAGTTCTACGGATATTGTTCCTCAAGCACACTGGTTTGTCATCAACCAAACATCAGGGGGGGGGGTGAGGATGCTCTTCATACAGATACATCCATCCTTTTAATTGTGACAGAAACAGAACGTTTTAGTAAAAAAATACCTATTAGAACTGGACCATCACCCAAATCACCTTGCATTCAACCTCTTGGACACCATCAACCATATCTACGGACTAGAACCCCACAACTTGCTGGACTTGACTTCCCGACCTAAACAATAGTATTAAAATTACGTATTTATATCATCATTTAGTAAAATAAATTATAATTCATTGTTTTGACTACCTCCAAACCTTGACCGGAGTTTCTCGTTCTCTCAGTGCAAGATTGTCCACGCTTGAACAGCTTTGCACAACCCGCCCGAGTGAGAATGCCCCTCACGTGATCGGAAAGCAGCCCCGAGGTCCGCCTTAGGCCTATGTAGGCCAAGGATCCTCATGGCGAACTGTAGGCCTACGACAAGGAGTTGCGGTACCTACTGCACCGTAATAGCCTGGGGTTACTGAAATCGCGGCGAGAATAGCCCATAACATGGTAACTGCACACCGAGGTGAAATTGGGACATTACGTGTGGTGCAGCTGGCGGGCTTGCCGGGCAAAAGTGGGAGTTAAAAACATTGTTCTGCACCTATAGTTCAGAGTCCATACAAGTTTATAATACAGTTTGCATTGGAAATTGTTAGATAAGGTCGATACATCCTATTAAAATGAGTTAATTCACACTTATTAATAAGTAAGTTTATATAAAAAAGAACCTTTTTAAACATTAATTTCGTAACCAGGCTGTCATGAAATTTGTTAGTATTAGTCTACTTCTGTTGATATAATATTTATTTATTTGATTTATTTTGGGTGAATCTAAGCCAGTGGCATTTTTTAACGTTTTGACGGGGAACGGTCCAAACCCCAGTCTTGTTACTATCTAACATCGACCAGTTGTTAGAAAGCATCATTAATTAATAGCCCAATGACAAATAGCAACTGGGTCCGGAAACGAACCGTTAAAAAGCTACCAACTTTTCTCAGGATCGAACTGGCAACCTTTGAATTCAAAGGCGAGTACTATAACCACTCAGCTACCCAGCCAGTTATGATACATAATATTGTTTATGTTTTAGAGTAATTATTTTTTCAGATTGTAGTAAAAACCGGTATGTAACTGGCGATGGAGCACTTCAAAAATATGTTTCATAAAAACACATACTCCTCATTGTTGGCGTATTTTATTGATATGGCTTGGGCACGTCACTGTCCACATCGTTTGATGCGTTCCGTCTTTAAATTGTGTATGAAGTGCGTATGTAAGGATGGAGAAGTAAAAAGTGTTAAGGAGTTAAAAGTAAAAAGCAAATGTATTTAGGGCGGATCGGTTGTTTTGGAAGTATACTCATTTATGTGATCCATAAAATGCATCTTGGGTCTTTGGATATATTAGGCCTAAACTGTTAGTTGTTTAGGCTAAAATGTCCCATTTTTATATAAGGAAGTTTAAGAAGAAAACTATTTTAATTTTAAACAATAATGGGTCAATATCTTTAGCAACGCTCACTAAAATGTAAACTGTAAATAGGACAGTGTCGGCTATACTTCCAACATGACGTCATTGGTTATTTCTCCTCACGTACGCGCGCTTCGTACCATACTTGTTGAATCTGATTATCCCTATCAAAATAATGATCGTACGTCACTCCATCTCCAGAGAGCAGTAGAATAAATCCTCACAGCACAGCACACAGCCTTTCGCCGGGTGAGTTACGTCACTCACGTCACGCGCCGGTTCACACTCCGAACTACGTGACATAACATCGGACGCGGACGCGGAGATGAAACGGACGTGGCGGCGCGACGACGCGGGAAGTGTTCGTGCACCTGGACTTTACACCGGACCGAGCAACGTACCCAATATTACACCGTACAGGACGTAAATATACTCCGAACATTTCGCCGAACCAGACATCGGACCGATGAGCAACATACCGGACAAATCCACCGAGCGAGGTGAAGGAAGTTTAGAGAGAGGGGAAGAGCATGAGTCAGTGAGAGCGCTAGAGGGTGTGCGTAGAGGAGATCCTTTCCATCACGAGCGTTCGGGGCGATGCTCGGTACGGCGTTCGAAGCAAAATTGTCAATGACACACCACCGTACATCGGACAGTACACCGGACTGATCTTTTCTTTGAAGTTTCACCAGAAAACCGCCTCCAGAGCGCTCGGTAGGATGCTCGATCCGGTGCTCGGACAGATGTATGGACCCCTGACACACTACCGGACTCGCTGTTTTTGCCCGGTACGCGATGTTCGGTTTGGTGAAAAGTCCGGTAGTGTGTCCCCAGCCTTACAGCTCACTTTTACACACATTTCAGGACCATCCATGATTTATAACAGATTGTACAACTGATGACGAAAATGTCAGCAAGGAGGTTTGAGAGTGCATCGTCAATGTGGTACTTTTTAGGTTAGGTCAAGTTGGCTTAGATAAGTCAATGATGGTTCCACAGAACCATTTAGTCATTTATTTCTGGGCATTTTTTAATTGTTCGTGAGTATCTCCATTAAATAATATATAGGGCTTCTTGTGAAAACAGTTTATTTTTTAAGGTAAGAAATTAAATTCTGTTGATTATAGATGGTACGCATAAACAAAATGACAATTTATAAGAGAACGCATACATTAACAATACATAGACTACTAATTTTAATAAAATATAATATTGATTATGATAAGTAGTTTAGTTTTATGAGTTCCTCTCCCGTGAAATCTAGTCACTTAGCCTGTAGAACATTTTCCCAAAGGGACCAAGGCATTGAAAAATATATTTATTCTGCAATTCTTCTCGGCACCAGCAGAACTCACGCCTGTGAATGCCAAATAAATGCCGCCGAAGGTCAAGTTTGACTTACATAAAAGAATGTATAAATGTCAATGCCACCTTTAGAAATCGATTATTTGGTAAAGCGGTCTATGCAACCTTGATGTCACATATGGCGAAGATTAGAAACCTTCGAAGAGAATGATAAGGATAAGGTTGGTTCGTGTGCCGTATCCCGTTTTGACATTGGAAGGTGCTTAGCATCTATTTCTAATCTCAACTAAGTTACCATGATAAATTTCTAAATATAAATCATTATAGATTCCAGGACGTAGGAAGTTTTTGAATAGCATTAAATCCCAATAGTTATGTAGAAAAAGTAATGTAACTCTTAGAACAATCCGCATGATTAAAAAGAATAGGCCAACTATGGTATATTTTATTCGAGTTAAACGCAAAAACCCCTCAACAAAGTGTGGGTGGGGTATTAACTTTGAGGTAATATCGTCGTTGAAGCGATGTATATTTAGACATAGTACGAATACAAATTTCATTAACTGTTAAGGTAACTCGATGCTGTAAAAAACTTCCGGTTGTTGACTATGTCTTTTTAATTAAAATAACAATACATTCAAAAAAGATTGTATATAGTGTTCATACTAATACAGAAAAAATAAATAGGGTATATGGGTTAGGGTTAATCGAACTTCCCTTAAGGAATAAAGATAATCAACAATAACACAGGAGCAAGTAGAAAATAATCGTTTTCAAACAAATAAGTTTATGTTTCCATTAAATTTACCACTATGATATGTGTTTTATAGGTTTCGTTCGGGCCATTAATTTTCGATTTTAAGATTATTAACTTTATGTCAAGACTAAGGATATCTTTTTTAAGGACTTTATAGAATTCGGCATTGAGTTCGTCTTCTCAATAATGTCGTGTATTAAGATCTTAAACGGAAACTCGTAATTTAGTGATTAGTAATTTTCACTCTAGAACTGCTCGCTGTTCAAAACCTGCAAATTTATTGCTCCCCAATTTGAATAGTTAAATAAATTCACAAATTATCACCTTAGTCACCACCAAACGATTGTGGTAGCCAAAAATCATGGGCTATAAATTGCCCACGAGACCTATCACAAATGATGATAAATCATAGGGACAAAGGGGTTTGGGAATGCGTTTTATGTCGCTTTCTAATGCGCATGCCAAGCAAACGCATAATGACGCAGCTTCTGCTAATGTAGAGGAAGTGTTCAGTTCATTAGTGATGACCATAACCCTGCTAGGGACCTTGGTTATCATTACAATGGCAGTGTCATTTCAGTCCAAGGAATGTCAAGATCTGTATGACAGAACTGTAAACTAATAAAACTTATTTGTAGCTTTATACCGTATAGCCTACTTATTTTCGGCCGTTAATATTTTTGTATACGCGTTGCTCGAAATCGAGCAATTTATTTTAATACAATACAAATGTTACTTTTAGCTCTAAATCAATGACATCCGACCATCCAATATTGTGAATCTCTTTAATCACCAAAACTCCACGTACTTACAGCTGATTATTAACATATGTTTTAAATGTTTTATTCAATCCCAATGTTATTTAAATGGGAAACTTTGAGATTTCAATGGTGGATAGCGACTTTATTTTCAGTCCGATTCTCATCAATTTTTGGCGGAGACAACTACAGACCAAGCCCTATCCAATGACACCAAAAACTTGAAAATCGGTTGAAAATTGTAGGAGGAGTTCTCAAGACAAAAAAAACCCTTAGCGTATTAAATAAGTATAGATTTGCATAAGATCGATCAGATTTTTAATATCTTACACTTATGACTTACATTAAAGAAGGGACATTAGACAATAGAACTAATTTTAAAGTTAATGAACTTTTCCAGTTTTCCTTTTAAATTCATAACATAAAAACTATGTATAACATATGTTATAACATGTATAACATAAAAACTATGTATACATTTGAACTTTATACAAAAGTTCAAATGTATAAATTTAATTTCTTAAATGATGATTTACTTAAAAGTGTGACATGGAAAAAACATGCATAAAAACGTACAGACACACTTACACAGCATTGTGGGGCTATGTTGATTTCACATCAACTATGCTCCAATGGACCATCAATTCTATTTTTTATAATCGAGCTCACCCAACATTATTTAGTCTCTAAAGACAAATCTGATAACAGCTTTGGACAATGTGAACAACGACTTTAGGACCAACTTGTTTAAACCCCAACTCACGTTCCCATACCGGTATGTTGTCTATGATGAGCGAATCATAAATGAGAGAAGACAATGCGACTTCATTACTATTTCTCACATCACACTAAACTGCTAAAGCGGTTGGCTGATTGTTTCATTTAGGACAGGAGGATCTGAAAAATCTTTCGATCAGAAAATAAAGATAGGTGAAATATTATATAGGCTAGGTTATAGATATAGGCCTAGGTTGTTGTAATTAGATAGGTGTTAATTTTCTGCTCGACAAACTTATTTAGTTTCGTCCCATTTATAGACCTGTTTTCATCGCTGATTACAGCTTATAGGTACTTAAATTATTTAGGGGATAAACCATCTCTTTTAGTTTGGATTAAAAACTAACAACCACATTACTTATTTTGCTTGGTTTTCTGTCTGTCTGTGAGGTTAGAAAAAAAAATTCATCATGCTACATGAAAAACAGAGGTTTTCCGTCCTGTTATTAGTCCGCAAGGTCGGCTTTTGCAATTTGTCGTCGTCTGAAAAGTGCATGGACAAAACATCCGTTTAGGACTCCTGTACGAAAAAGAATAATAACCGCAGAAAAATAAACTTCTTTTAAGTTACTTGTTTAACTTATATGTTAGAATGAAATTATTCATTAGTTTTTCTGTTATTAGAGTTCTCTTTAATATAGTAGCGTACGGTGTATTAAAATAGAATTATAATAAACTAGCCTAAAAATTAAAATACAGTAGTAAATTATTATTAGTGTAGTGGTAATCCAAATTAGAATACAGAATTGAGTTAAACACCTCCCCCAAAATAGCAAAATATTTATCAGTTAACATTTTACATAATAAGATGCCGAGTGCCGGTTTGATATTGTCATCGAGGTTGATCGTTTACTTACAGAGTGAGCTAATGATATCGGCACTTCAGAGTGTTTTCAGTGATGCCATAGCGTACGTAACCATGCAAGATTGGAGCGTAAAAAGGGCTGTAGGGTTTAATGACCATAAAAATTTTAAACAAGGAATCTTTATTTAATATATTTAATATTTCTTATATAGTTTTAAGTTTACATTGAGTCAATATACTCTTATTCTGCTTTAAAAATATGGAAATACTATTTCTCTTCATCCCCCCCCCCCCACCAAAATAAACCCACTTCCCCCCACAAATTTTTTTCCCAGTAGCGCAAACCGCGCTGTCAATCCCCTGAAATAAATCCCTGTATCGAGGTATGGTTGTGCCCAACCACCTTCTACAAGTCACATAAAAATAACCATTTTTAAGAAAAAGATATTTTATAGCCCTATCTAATTTCATTCTGCTATGTTCGGCTCTAAATAGAAATTTTCGGCAGCATTGAAATTTTTTGTCATTACGGACGTATTTATACAATGTAATAAATTACCCGATTATAATGATATGTGTTATTTATGATTACTCACACATATCTACTTAAATAGCAGAATGAAATACTCAAAATGTATTCTTTGTAAATATACTGTGTAAACTATAAAAGTGTCCTGTAAAAAAGTTAGCAACCATTTCGTAAACGCCTTCAATTATCAGATACCAAGTAGGAAACATTGTTGTGTTTTGTAAGCTATACAGATTTTAAGGCGCTTTTACACTTGATGGGAATTGGCTTGACTTGCTATATATTTTTCTTAATAAATTATATTTATATATAATAGATAGTTATTAATGTTTCTAATATTCTGTACACTTTATCCTATGGTTTACTACAGCTAAAAGCTTCTGAGTTTTAATAAGATAGATGCTGCACAGTATTATTAAATTTTATGACTAGCACTTGAACTGAACATTGATTTTGAGGCCTGTACTTACTAGTTAAAGCACAATTAGGGCTGGGGACATTTTCCTTATAGTGTAATAATTTAGTTAGAGAAAATATGACTGAAATGAAGCTTGTTAAAAAATATCTTAGTTCTTAAACTAGCTTCACTTTTGGATATAACTCATATATAATTCATATTAATTAATTTTGACGAATTCAATGAGGATAGTGATGTTCGTCACATAATCATGGTGAATTGTGGTCCTTCGAGCGACACTTTTTGTAGATTTATTGCTCTAGCGTTTTGGCCATTTTCATCTGCAACTCTTGCAGAATGACATTTTAAACTATTTAAATTATAAAGACCTTATAAAAGTGTAAGCTCATAACAAGCATACAATGGAGCCACTCCAGTTTGATGCTATTATGGTCTCACTTTTGTGTGAAGGTTTTTGACATAAAAGACTATACACATTATCTATTGAAGCGATCTATAGTCAATGCTGAAACTATCGTAATATATTTTTACGCTACTCATTATTAGTATTTGCCTATAAAAGGGCTAAAACAAGTCCCTTACACCACTATAGGCAATTATTTCTTTTGTAATAAAGTTTATCTAATTCTTCAAGAAACTGATTGTTATACAAATAATCACTTTTATTTGAGTTTGATTCCTTTAATTACATTTTTAGTTAAAAAGATCTTTTTAATTAGTTAACATAGGGTAACAGCCTAGGCCTATACCCTGCCCATTCAAAAGTAAAGTAATAAAAAACACATACAAACAGGAAAATGCAGGGACCTACCTAGGGGCCTGGGGTTTTTTATGTATTACAGGGCCCCAACTAACTGAAAGAAGACTGTAAAACTGCATCATAAAAAACCTTTTACAGGGGCCTACAAACTAACTTCGAAAACAATTAAAAGTCCTGTCCAGGAGTACCCAAGGGCCTCAAAAAAGACAAAACATAAGAAATTTTAATGAACACAGCAATACAGGTGAATTTTGGAACCAAAAGCGGCCATGACTCAGCTTCGGTACTGTTCGCAGTCGCGCAGACATCGCCACAACCAGTGCTGTTGTCGGCCCGGCCGCAGTTGTGTAGGGAGGTGGGAGACCGTAGGTTGTTCACTGCTTCTCTTCCGATCACAATGGATCAGTTATTGATAATTGTTAAAAGTTTTTGATAGTTCCTCAATGTTTGTTCCATGAGTGTGGTGTATTTTATGTAACTAATGATATTTTATAGACAACAACAAAAATAATAAAAATGTAAATAAAAAAACTCAAGATGTGACACCCTTTTGTCTGTGGCCTGGGGCAATCTGTCCCATCTGACCCCTTCCCTCTCGGTGGCCCTGAATCATAGGAGGAATTCACTCATATAGATATAGTTAGAAAGTTAGTGTCATGGCGATGAGCAGTAATTTATTATAATTTACATCGGCCCACAGGGCTACGCTCTGCAGGCTTTCAAAATTTTCAAAGTTTCAGTGTTAACCTGTTGGAAGAAATGTAACCATTAAACAGCTGTTGCAATAAAAAATGCTATCAAATCAGGATAAACAAAAGTTTGAATTGTTAATATTTTTCAAATTGATTGGGTCCAGATCAACTATATTTTGGTCGAATTTGGACCAGTGGGTGATCTTTGGTTGCTATATAGTGTGTGTTACGTGTTGCAGCTATGGGCTGCTGGGGCCAAGCGGTTGCGGTAAAACAACGCTGCTGAGCTGCATCGTGGGGCGGATACAGTTGGACGCCGGCGCGATCGTCACCAGGGCCAAGAACAAGGCGGACGTCGGCTACATGCCCCAGGTGAGCAGCTGTGCAGCCTAGAAAAACCTTGTCCTGGGCCTGGAGTATAACAAGAATATATGTACACTTGAAAAAGAGAGATTTCCTACTCCTGAATTCCCAGGCACGTTTTTTATGAGCAAACAAAATTCATTGCACAAAGTAATACGGGTATATAAATAGTAGTGCATTGTTTTGGGTACTTTTGAGTGAATACTTAACCTTAAAGCATGGTTTGGATGAAGCTAGTTCTCTTCCAAAAGGATCGAGAGTTTTGGGTTCAAAGGAGGTTCCACTCACAAAAGATTGCGCATTTATCAAAGCTTTTCAGTTTGACTTAGGGAACCCGATGAGTTGGATTTAAAAATAACTAATATTCTTTGTAAAGATCTTCAAAGTGAACATTTTCCTGTTTTTGTGAGGTAAAAGTAACCCACATAATCTGTTATACAATGATTGCTGTTACAGGATGTAGCACTGTACAATACGATGAGCATTCTAGAGACGTTCCTGTACTACGGCCGCCTTTACGGCATGAGCCGCAGAGAAGTCTACTTACGAACGGAGGAGCTGATCCGCCTGCTGGAGCTAAGGTCCGCAGGGACGATAATCGACAAACTCAGGTACACTGCACCACGTTTTGATCATGTTTAGTTTTATGGATTGTGCCACCTAACTTTTAGAAATCTGTATAGGAAAATGCAAAACTTCTACATGAGATAGGCCTTTAGTAATGGTTTTTCCTGTGTGTCCCTCTTTTAGTCACGCTACACCTGTTTTAAATCAACCTAGGCTCAACAAGTTGATGATCCGTTAAGGTAAAGATTGTTTTAATAACCAATAAGTTGAGAACAAATAATTGAAAGTTTATAAATTACAAATTGTTCCAGTGGAGGTCAGCAACGGAGGGTCTCATTTGCCGTGGCTCTGCTGCACGATCCTCAGCTGCTGATCCTCGATGAACCGACCGTGGGACTTGACCCTGTCCTCAGCCACAGGTACTTCTTCTTCTCCAACTTATTTTCCTACCTTTTAGTTTTCCATGTTTACAAAATCATCATTAATACACGTCACTACATCAGTCCTAATGAGTGCTGCAAAGCAAGTCTTGTATTGTGCTTTCATTTGTAGAAATAATAATTGGTTTTTACCTTTTCGATATCCTTGTTCTTGGAGGTTACCAAACCTCCAATCTTGGAGGTCAAATTTGTCACAGTTGTCAACAAAGTAGACCTGTAATGTCTGAGCTTATTTTTTTTTTTTTTTTTGTCATGAGATAAAAGATGCAGTTACTACATTTGCCCATACACCCCTATACCCATAACCCTAATTTGTATCTCGCCATTTCCCCAGTCTTGTTTGAAAACTTTTTTTATTAGTTGAAATATATTCTATTCATTTACTTATTAATGACGATTATTTTATTTCATCAGTATTTCAGAGCTAGACTTCCTACTTTGAAAATGGTAATTTAGTTTAGATTTAACATTTCAACTTCAAAGTACTAGCTTGAAGTGATATTTTCAGCATCTGGGAGCATCTTCTGAAGCTGACCAGTAATGACAA
Source organism: Neoaliturus tenellus (assembly GCA_030545055.2). Lineage (NCBI taxonomy): Eukaryota > Metazoa > Arthropoda > Insecta > Hemiptera > Cicadellidae > Neoaliturus > Neoaliturus tenellus. Next base: position 230,501,875 of record CM061531.1, read on the forward strand.
AAAGAGCATCATCATCACCACCCACTACATAGAGGAGGCTCGGCAAGCCCATGTGGTCAGTTTATCAATTTTGTATCTTTCTTAATAGTTTTCATGCTATTCAAAGTTTATTTTGATAAAAGCTGTGGAAAATATCCTAAACAAAAATAAAATGCATTAGTGTTTTAATATGCAGAACTCCTTATGAGAGAGCCACCACTGTATTAAGCTATAATGGTTCATAATTAATACGGTACTAACAATAGCTTAATAAGTCCAAGTCTTTATCTTTTATTAAAAACCTCTATAACTTTAATTGGATTTTAAATAAAGACACTAAATAGAGGCAAGCACTGTATGATAAATTTTAGACCCACGAAACCCCTGATACTGACAGCCTCTAGCACCAGCCGATGGAACTGCTGGGTGCACAGGCTATGAATTTAGTCAATGAAATAGCATTAGGAATATATGTGAGGTGGAAAGCGAAAAGGGACCTCTTGTCGGCAAAGTGAAATTTTCAGTACAGCTAATTATAGCGATTTCGGTCCAAATCATCGATTTTCGGTTTTTTATCGATTATTAATCTATATTTTGGGTAGAAAAGGCGTATATCGGTTAAAAAGTCGAATCAAAGCTTAAACAAGTCGATATAAATCATTTTGTTAGTCACTGCATGCCCTGAGAAAAGGTACCTCTTGTCGCTTATGGGAAAATAACATGGCCGACAAGATCGCCCTTTTCAACAACACACTTCGTAAAGAAACATTGGTTCAAAAATGAGTCTCTCCTGAATTCTAGCGGACACTTAGAGAACTAGGACGAAGTTCTAGTGAAAGCAGAACATCGTCTGATTATTTTAATTCTGCCCCGACAAGAGTTACCTTTTCTATAACCGAGGTTTTGGTTACAAAACTTTTACTTTCCTATACAGTCCTTTAAACAGTGGACAGTTATTACGTTATTGTAATTAATTAATCAGTAATTATCAACTAACAATATTCTATCAATGATAAGCGGGATAGTTCAGTAATTGACAGGGCATTTTTATTGTAAAGTACAAGGTTGGTAGCAATGGGTATCGTGATTGCAACCATCAGCTGTGGCCCCAGCTACTGCCTCTGATTGGAGTATTGTGACACTGTCTTTGTTCAAGTGTTATCAGTTCGGCTTGAATTTAGTTGTTTATCAGTTGGGCTTATAGTTAGTTGTTTATTAGTATTCAATTTAATAGCAGATCAAAAGCAAAATCTTTCAGCAATAGGTCCCACTTCGCTTTTCAATGGTTTACGTTCAAACTATCGATATTATTTTCTAATTAGGATGTTTATTTTGACTATATTAAACTAATTATTAGATAAAACATTTAAACAACAATGTGGCAGCAGTAAATGTTCAGCCTTGAAAAGGTATCTCTTGTCGTTATGGAGATATAACACTGGGCCGACAAGAGGTCCCTTTTCAGAAAATACCCTTGTGTACTACATGTTGCAATAAACACAGTATTAGCCTAAATTCTAGCGTTAGTTAAGGAAACTACTAGTGTTCTTCCTAAAGAGGACATTATAAGCTTTGCATTGATACCAACATCATCGCTTAAATACAAAAAATATAGATTCTGAGTTTATTTAAACTTTTTAAGGGCGTTTTCCTGAAAATCCCCTTTACGCTTCGAGAAAGTTCAAACGTCCATAACTCAAACAAAAAAAAATCGTAGAGACATGAAATTTGCACCAAACTGTTAGGAATTTTAAGGTGATAATGAAAATATCAATAACTCAAAATCGGAAATTGCCGACAAGAGGTCCCTTTTCGCTTTCCATCTCAAATCAAATTCACATAGCAAATGCTGAAGAGATTTGGAGACGGTGTGTTTTGAAGGTAGGATTGATGCGTGGGGGCGTGCTGCTCGCGGAGGAGTCGCCCCACCAGCTGATGGTTAGTTGTGGCTGTGACACACTCGAGCACGCCTTCCTGGAGTTGAGTGCGCGGCAGCACGGAGCTGGGGGCAGCGATGACGAGCTTGACAAGGTAATGAATGGGTTTCAAACCGTACTAAATATATTAGAAGTATATATTTAAGATACATTATTTAACACACCAACGCACTTTAAAATAAAATGGAAGAGGTGAGTTTGATGGATCAAATGCGGTGTAGATTTGTTACTGATTCTTGGTTTTACATATAATTTATGGAGAAAATAAAATAAGGAGATTGATTTGCACAAAGAATTACATTTTATTTAACTTAAACTTGGATTTTTTTCAAACGTATTCTGTGTTGTTTAAGTAATCATTTTTATTCTTTTCAACAGCAACAAAGTTATCCAGAAAAACAAAAACCACTGCCCCAACCTCCTCTGCGGAATGGGGATATTTTCGCCACATCCAGATTCGTTGCTCAGCTCATAAAAAATCTTTTCTTCATGTGGAGAAATAAACCGTAAGTTTTCTTTTCTCTCTTAAAAAATGTTAAAATTTTTTTTAACTGAAAAATTATTCATTTTATCATGTTTTTGAGGCTGCGATCCAACCACATGGAATCCTAATACCATTTTGGTGCGCGAGATGGCATATTTCATAAATTTATTCACTTTTCAAAAGCTTTATGCACGTTTTCATAACTAAAAGTCAGACTGTTAATAGGATGTTATATTTGCTCATTCTTGTTTCAGCATGGGTAGATTTGTGAAAATATTCTTAGACACATGGGTGTAAAAGCTAAAACTAAAATAGAAAAACTATAATCTTATTTTCGGTTTACAAACTAACGTCTTTACTCTGAGAAATTAAAGACTGTTAGAACATTTAAACCCTGTAAACAAAACAGTAAAGTTCAGTTGTTTTATTCATGTACTTTGATTTCTAACCTTTAATGATGCCTTGGTGTAGCATGATGTTGTTCCTACTCGGGCTGCCAATTCTGCAATGCACTCTGTACAACCTGGCTATCGGCCGGGACCCGAGGGGACTGAAGCTCGCCGTGGTCAATGAGGAGTTGCAGCATGGCCTTGCCGACTGCGGCACCCTCCCCGCCACCGGCTGCCACCTCGACCTGCCCCTTAGCTGCCGGTATTTGCAACACGTGCGCAGCAAAACACTCAACGTGGTGAGTCGAGGGGTCTACATTGATTTATTTTCTTCCCTAGGGGACCAAAACATGTCAAACTTTTAAAAAGAGCTTCGTTCCGCTCTTTCCCAGGCCAAAGGGTGGTGCAATTTGTTTTTAATTTAATGCTACAGGTTAAATAGATAACACACTGATTTAGTTTTACAGTTATTTATCATCTGACTTTGTTTGATTTATTAGCTTAAAAAAATATCAATAAAGAAAAAATGGGTACTTTTGAAGGGCAGGGCAGAAACCGGATTTTTCCTGGTTGGGGATCAGCTCAAATAAATTACTCGTAATTGAAAACCCCATTTAAAATTTTTTAAATTTTAGATCCTACGATGGAAAAAAAATTTGATTGTATAAATAGTGCTGTTTTAGAGTATAAAGGCGTGTTAAAGCGACTCTTGAAAAAGTCGCTGAGCGACAGTCGCTCCAGCACTGGTAGCGTTGTTTCAAATGGGACCATTGTCTTTGATGCGACTGTGACTGGCGAGGCTAGTGACTGTAGAGAGTCTGTTAGAGGGCAGACTCAGTCGCAGTCGCGGTGCGATTGGTGTCAATTTTGTACGGGTTAAGTTGTTAATTGAAATTTCTTCAAGGAATAGGGAATTGCAATTGAGGGTGAAGAGCGTCTAGAAGCAACTTTTTATATTAACTAATATAGGCTACTTGTTGCTTGAAATCGATGTCATTGCTAAAAATGTTACATTTAGTTCTACATCAATGACATCCTATTTACACAATTTAGTGATTAAATCACTTAAAACTAGAACTGAAGCGACGCCTCCGAAACGCTTGTATCGCCATAATGATGTAGATTGTTGCGTTCTATGTGGACATGCAAGCATTTCGGGCGACACGAGCGATACCGGCGTCTATAATTCTTCTAGAAACCTCCACACTCAAGTATTCTTATTTAAAAAGGAAGGTGTCCAGAGGATGTGAAAAAACATTATTTACACGGAAGGACCCGTGCCAAGAAAAAAGCAGTACTAAAATAGAATCTAAAATTTTAAAAATTTTAAATAGGGTTTTCAATTACGAGTAATTTATTTGAGCTGATCCCCAACCAGGAAAAATCCGGTTTCTGCCCTGCCCTTCAAAAGTACCCATTTTTTCTTTATTGATTTAACACGCCAAGAAAAAAGTGTATATCTAGATCTAGGTAGTTTATTAGTCTTCCAATTTAATGCAGCAATGTATATAATGACTGATCCCAAAAACTATGAATTACTAGTAGTAATTAGATCGAATTACAATTTACTACATACAGCAGTTAAAACTAAGGTAGACAAAAGATTTTTCACGTTATTCAGTTTGATTTTATCATAAAAATTTTTAATCTTCCTGCAACTAGTGTCTTAATGTTAAAATCAGATAAAGTTATCAAAGTCTAAAGCATCATCTGAAGGAAATGTGTTTTAAGAACAAAGCACGTCTACAGTTAACGGTAAAAAATAGGATAAATACTAACTATACAACACACAACAATCAACCAGATACAAAATGGTTTGAAATTTCAAAATACGCTTGCAACGCTCGCAATGCACGCCGCCAAAGCATCGCTCTTGTCTCCCACTAAGAACGCTCCAATGCTTCATTGGACGCTACATTGGTTTGAAATTTTGTCGCTCTAGTAGCGTCGTATCTGTCACCCACATAGGAACAGATAAAACAATGTTAATTAAAATTGCACGCTTATGTTAAAACTTTAAATTTAAATAGCGCCCTCATTATTTTATTCTCATCAGTTTTTGGTGGAAACAACTACGGACGAACCCCTACAAGTTACTTCTACATGGTACCAGAAGTAAATTTTTGCCAACTGGTAGATATGCATGCTCTTAATTTACCTTTTTTAAACAAATTTCCTGTAACTCTCTCTACACTTTAGAATTAACACTCCTACAAAAATCATATGTTATCTAAAAATAACCATTTTTCAGATGGTACAGTTCAGCCAACAATATTTTGTATTATATGTTAGTACCGGGGAGCCGAGCTTCGCTCTATAAATATGTTGTAAAATGTTACAAAATGTTTAAAGTTACATTTAAGTTTATTAAGTGAGGGTGAGATGTCAGAGCACGCCTTCAGTCTTCCCTTTTCTATAGTTTTTTTTTTTTTTTTTTTTTTTTTTTTTTTTTTTTAATTCCTCCTCGAGAATATTGGGTTGGGAGAAAAGTATTTAAAATGTAAACAAAGAACTTAAACTTACGATAGAGGTTTTTGAGTAGCATTTTCCTAAGATAAAATTTTCAATCTATCTTTAAAAATGAAAGTATGTATCTTTGAAAAGGAAAGCTTTGTGTGTCTTGAATAGGCGCAAAGATTACTTGACCGATTGATTGACCTGAGGTTTTGTAAAACTATACTTTATTTATCTAGCAGAAAGATTGATAGGCCTATTCCTGTTATTTATAAGAAGAAGTGGGCAAGTTTTGTTCAAATTTATTTATTCTTTAGTTCAATTTATTAATATAAATAAACAGCTGTTAAAATTTATTCTTCACGGCACTGGATTAGTTTGTTATTTTTTGGTAATTTTACTTTTGAAAAATTATTAGACCATCTCTTTCCATTAAACCAATCTGCAGCATCTATACTTATTTAATACGCTATGGTTTTTTTTGTGTTGAGAACTCTTCCTACAATTTTTAACCGATATTCAAGTTTTTGGTGTCGTTGGATAGGGCTTGTTCTGTAGTTGTTTCTGCTAAAAATTGATGAAAATCAGACATAAAATAAGGGCGCTTTACACAAATTAAATTTGAGATTTTCCCATTAGAATAACAATGGGTTTGGGTTGAACATTTTAAACATCTGTTAATGTATAGCTGTAAGCACGTGTAGTTTTTTGTGATTACTGATATTCACAATATTGAATTGGTCGGTTGTCGTTAATTTAGAACTAAATGTTACTTTTGTACTGTATCAAATTAAATTGCTCGACTCCAAGCAACAAGTAAATTCGTAAATAAAAATTACATATGTGGCCTTCTTACACCATTTACCATTTTTAGCGAATTTCCCATAGGGAATAAGCTATTACCGTAGGTCTCATGGTAAGACCTAAGCCCGGGACCACGTTACTTTTTCGTTTTGAGGTGCCCAGAGACCAAAAATAATAGTCATTAAAATTTTTATATATATATATATATATATATATGTATGTATGTATGTATGTATGTGTCCCTAGACACGATAACTCTCGTAAAAACGGTCCGATCGACACCAAATTTGGTAGAGATATGTAATCCTTCGTTTATTCGGATGAGTTCGTAAACCAGATATATCGACCTACCGGAAGGGGTAGTTTTGGGGGATTTTGTACCCCAAAAATGGGTTTTTTGCATTTTTCACATATAATATTTTAAAATATTTAATTTTTATTTACACCATTGGATTTAGCTCAAAAAAACACACAATTTAGTAATTTGAAGCTTTGCTCTATCTCCATTGGTTACCGAGATATTAAAAAGTCTAAAGACAGTATATTGTATTTTGGGGCTCCAATGTTAATCTTATGGAGGACAAGGATTTGTTAATATTTCACTTATTAACCAATATTTTTGGGTGTAACTTGGTATTTAAGGTTCATTTGGTTGAGCTTCATTTATTTATGGTAAAAAAAATCTTGGTTTTTGTGCTTATCATGGCTGCAAACCTGCATACTCTTTTCCCATGTTAATCATATGGAAAATAGACAAACTTGTTTATTTATGGACAGATATAGGTGAAACTAAGTTTATGGCTTCATATGGTCGAGATAATTTTTTATGTGCTAAAAACGTACTTTTAGTGTTCCCCATGGCAGCATACCTGCATACTTTTTCCTATATTTATCAGGAGAATAGACATTTATTTCCCTATTTATTAGCACGTGATTAAATTTTGTTTACAGATGTATCTGGTCAAATTAATATTACTAATTTGGAAATTCGCTGAGTACGCAGGTCTGCTGCGACGGGGTGTATTACCATTTACCATCGAAGTAATCTCTGCAGTCCTTGAAGAGAGGGAGAGTCGTCAATTCTTGCATGAATGTGTTTGTGTGTGTGTGTGTGTGTGTGTGTGTGTGTGTCATGTGTGCAGCATTTTATTTTTTATGGGAGTGTTCTTCTATGAACTCACTTAGTTTGTAGTAAGGTCTTTCCAATAGATATTTTTTAGTTGCTTTTTAAATATGGAGGCTTTATTAATTTCTTTGAGACTATTTGGCAACAAATTAAACATTTTTACCCCCATGTAATTAGGTGTTTTGCTGGTTTTGGTTAACCTATAGTGGTTTAAGTTAAGATTAGTTTGATTTCTCAAACTAAGACTGTGACAATTTATTCTTAGTTGAGGGGGATTGTATTTAATGTAAACTATTATTCCAAAGAGGAATAAGGAAATGATGCTTAGGATGCGGTTGCGAATGAAGGAAGGTTTGCAATGTTCCTGAGGTCCAACTTGTTCCATGATTCTGATTGCCTTCTTTTGTTGAATGAGGATTTTTTGAACATCTGTTTCATTTGCTGACCCCCAAACGATAATTCCATTCCAGACGCGAGAAGAAAAAAGTGCATGATACGCAGTTTTAGTTATGTCCTTGTTTGTTAATGTTCTGATTCGTTTGAGAGCGTAAAGCACTTGAGATAATTTCTTTTGTAGTGTGTCAATGTGAGGCTTCCAGGTTAAATTATTGTCAACTATTAATCCTATAAATTTTGTGGTGGATTGATCTGGAGCATTATTGGTTTGACGGCAATTTTTAGCAGGTAAGAAGTCCGATGTTACAGTTTTTTCTCGGTTTATTTTCAGTCTCAGGTAGTTGCAGGCACTTTCGGATGATTGTCGGAGAAGGTCTACTGCTTGTTCATGGGAGTTAGGATTGGCTTTATCATTGGGAGATATAACTGTCTTGTCATCAGCGAACATAATACATTTTGACTGGTCTGTGAGGTGGTTAGGAAAGGAATTTATGTGTATGAGAAAAAGCAGTGGGCCGAGGATGGATCCTTGGGGAATTCCTTGCGTAGTGTTCTGGATTGGCGATCTTACTTTGACTTCAATAGTTGTTGATGAGGTGTTCTGTTTCCACTATTTGCTTCCGGTTTGTGAGATAGTTTTTCAGCCAAAGTAGTGCATTGCCTGAGATATTAAGTTGAAGGAGTTTGCTAATAAGGGTTGGATCGGTCCAGGCTATCAAAAGCTTTATTGTGTCTATGAAGATTCCGGTAGCTTGCTTCCTTTCCTCCCAAGCTCCCGAGATGTCTTGACAAATTTGGGCCAGGGCTTTTGATGTTGATTTTCCTTTTCGGAACCCATGTTGCAAACCTGATATTACACAGTTCTCTTCTAGATATTTGATTAATTGGTTGTGGATTGCTTTTTTAATGTATTTGGATAAAAATTGGGCAGCACTGATACGGGTCGGTAATTTGATGCTTTGGATTTTCTCCTTTTTTGCATTTAGGGTAAACTAATTCTATTTTGGCTGCTTCAGGAATTTCATTTTGTTCTGTGGAGGAGTTAATAATGTTTAATATGGGCAAAATTATTACTGTTTGACAATAACTGATTATTTTGTTGGATATTTGGCCGATTACTGCAGAGTTTTTGGGTTTGAAGCTCTTAAACATATCTTGAAGATCTTTGATGCTGACTATGTTAAACTGGGTCAGGCCTTAGAGTTTAATCCTTACTTTCCCATAAGGATGCCTCTGCTTATTCGGTTGTGTATAGGCCTACATAGACGCTACTTACATTTTTTTAATGATCAGTATATCAATTTTTTGCAGACGATTTTGTCCTACGTCCAAAATTTAGCTCGCTAAATGATGTCGATGTCAATGATGTTGACATTTCTAAGCCAACCCTTATTAGTGAGTGGTGCAATACAAAGAAGCCCTGCATGAATGCTGAGAAGGTTCAGGATGTAACACTGTGTCTGGGCAGTAGATCCAGTAATGTCAAATCACTTAAGTTCTTGGGGTTTCATTTGCAGTCCAATATTAAGTGGCAAACACACATTGATTATTTTTGGCTTCAAAATTCATGATAAGATGACTAAGTGCTAGTGTTTCTCCTGATGTCTTTCTCTGTATTATTCCGCATACATCCATAGTTTTATGTCATATGGAACCTCAGTGTGGGCTAACTGTTCTTATGCCATTGACATTGACAGAATTTTTATGTTGCAGAAAAAGGCCGTAAGATTAATGTGTGGCGTTCATAACCAAACACATTGCAAACCACTCTTGATTGCTCTTAAAATACTTACCATCATTGTTTGTCATGTCATGCTTTTTGTCAAGGACAATATGCCAAATTTAACCAAAATATCAAATGTTCACAGCTACTCCACAAGGTTTAGAGGTAATATTTCCACGTCAAGGTGCATGTTTTCAGCCACTAAAGATAGCCTTTGCTATCAAGGCATAAAAAATATAATGCTTTGCCTGTTAACATAAGAAATTTATCTAGAGCTAATTTTAAGAATGTTATAAAAACTGGTTTAACAAAAGTCTCATTGTATAAACCTGAAGAGTTTTTAGTTGAAGTTTTTATGTAACAAGTTTTTGAGTTGAGTTGAAGTTTTTATGTAACAAACTAACCTTAGTTTGATTTTTTTACGATTGTCATAAACATTGCTATTGTTTCAATTGACTTTAAAGCATTTCATTTTATTACAATCATATGATTTGCACCTATACTTTTCTTAAGGGCAAGTATTTGATTCATTATTTTACTATGTAATCCAAGATTTTTCGTGTTTTGATCAATTAAACTACCTGTTATTTTATACCCTAGAATTTATCGCTCAATACTGGGTTTCCACTCGTGCTTTTGGAGATCATGCCCAACCCCCAACACAACTAAGAAATATAATTTAAAATTAATACCACCAATATTTTGTAATAATTTTTTATATTTGTGAGGCCTTTCGATATCCAAGATATCATCCTCAGATATTTCACATACTATTCTGAGGATGATATCTTGGATATCGAAAGGCCTCACAAATATAAAAAATTATTACAAAATATTGGTGGTATTAATTTTAAATTATATTCAATCCAATATTACAGCTCTTACATTATTTAGAACAACTAAGAAATTTTCTTGTTTTTAATAGGCCTACACAAACTGGCTACATGGTTAAAACATGGGACTTACGTTTCGGAAAAAAATTTATAATCAGGTGATCGCTCCAATGCTTTTCTTATGGAGAAAAATGATTTTTATTAACGATTTTACTAAATATTTCGAGCGTTTTGATGAATTAAAATACCATTATTTTGTACCCAAGAATAGTTATTTTCCATCCGGAACGGTCTCCGGCTTGTACATCACGAAATAATTTCCAACCACAAACCCCACTACAAAATTTTCTCGTTTAATATAATAGGATATTTTATGTTACTTTTCTTTTACTGGTAGCTTGTTGGAAAAGCTATCATATGGTTCTTAAGTTCTTGCAAAAAATACATGTAATTTGAACTCTCTACCAGTGTTTTGCATTACTCTAAACTCAGGAAGTTTTGAAGGAGGAATTTCGCTTACAAATATGTATAGATGGCTTCACAGAAAATTTCAAAATTTTCTATTTTTATGAGTTTAAAACCTTAGCAAAGCATAGCCTTATTAATGATTATAGGCACCTAAAACAGATAATAAAAGCCACCTTGTTTTTTTCGCAGGTAGAATATCCCAGCCTGGAGGCAGCCGAGGCAGTTGTCCGTAGCAACAAGGCGTGGGGCATCGTGCACTTCGGACACAATTACACCGAGGCATTAGTCCGGAGGATAGAGGATTTCCAGAACGCCGAGCCAGACATCATCGAAGATGCCATGGTCAACGTTAAATTGGATATGTCCAGTGAGTATGTTGTTTGAAGTTTTGAAGCATAAAAATATAAATTTTAAAGTGATAAAGTTAATTTTAACTCTGTGCGAGTCACTTTTTTGCTTTATCTAATCATGACTTTCAAACAATTACTTGTGTTCCAGATCAGTACATTGGCAATCTGTTGAGGACAGACCTGGTTACCAGTTATGCTGCGTTCCTACGAAGCGTCTTCCGCGACTGTGAATGGCCTGAACAAGCCATCGATGTCCCCATCAGGGTATGTTACTGACAAATTGTTTTCTTTTTGTTCTTTACAAATTGCTAGAGTGAATTACAATTTTAGTGCTTTTAATTTTTTATGAACCTAAAGATAAGGAACACATTTGTTCAAACTGTGAAAAATTTTTTAGGAATTTTGCATGACATTTGCTTAGCAGTTTAACACATTGCATTTATAATAGATTTATAAGCAGATTTTAACAAAATTCAAACCAGGTCAATGTTTTAAAGAACACCCATGAAATACAATATTGAATTAAAACACGATTTATTTCATGTGTATATATGCATAGGCTACTATCTGTTTCACTATATAATACAAAGGTTAAGTTGTAAAGACTAATAATTGTAAAGGTTTTTTTAGGAATCAATAATAGTACCTTTCAGTTTCACATAGCAAATATTGTTTTGCCACTACTGAAAGATATGAAAAACAGAATAACCATGCAACAAAACACCCTCCTTGGAAAAAATTATTCATAAAAATCACCCACATCCCAATGTGCAAAGAATTTCTCACACAGGTTTAAATTTCAACAATCTGACTGTACATCCTCTGTGACGGTTTTTCTTAAAGTATCAATAGCCCAGGCACCTAGTTTATAACAATATTTGATTGCAGGTTAACGATCCCATTTATGGAACCAGACGGCCTAGTTTCCTCCATTTCGCTTCTCCAGCTGTCATAATTCTGTAAGTTGTAGTTGTAGTGTTGGAGTTTAGACAATCGCCTGTAACATACCGTGTGCTTTTGAAATGGTTTTGCCGTTGGAATGTAAAATAAAATAAAGTTGGATCAGCAATGCAGCTCCAATACAAATAATACAGACGGTAGATATAAGACATGGAGTCATTTTCAGTATTAGTGTGAATATATTTTTAAGTGTTGTAAACATTTGTTTTCAACGTTAACATTTACTGTCGACCAGATACAAAAGATCTATAACACAGACGCACCACACGGAAGGACCCGTGGTGCGTCCTTTATGAGTTTAAAATCATATGTTATTTAAAAATCACCATCTGCCTTGATTTTAAGGTGAATTAAGGTACTTACCAGTAATAAAGTTACTTAATCTGAGGTATAAATTGCCTATTAATTGATTTATTAGGAGCAAAATAAGAAAATATAAGTTGAGGATTCAAAAGTTGATTAATTTGTAAGGTTTTATGTACAGATTGCAGGAGATAAAAATTAACTACATTAAATATTTGTTCACTTAGAATTAAAATTTAAAATAAAATTATGCTATTGATCATGCGGAATGTTATTAAGCGCATCAATGAATGTTGTTTCATTGGTGGTCAACTTGTATCACAACATGTACTGATTAAAAATGTTGACTGAAATCCAATAAGTGTGAATGTGAAGAAGGCAAAACTGTATATGGAATTTCAACAAAACCTAACCGCAATGATAAACTGCAATATGCCAAAATTAATAGTACTGTATATGATGAAAAAAATTAACACAAGATCAAGGAGGATTATTACACTGTTAACGTTAAATTTTTAAATTTTATTGGGCTTCAGGGTCACCAAATGTATTGTAATGTATTGTATTGTATGTAAAATTCAGTGAGTATGCAGGTCTGCTGCGACGGGGGTAGTTAATATTTTTTTTAAGTTTCAAGGGTGCTAACCTCTTGTTTAATGAATGTACTTAATATGAAAACAATTTTTTGTTGTTGTTTCTAAAGCTTAAACCTGAGTTAAAATAGTTAATGCCAAATAAATTAACCTAGTTAAACAATGAAAATGCAGAAATGAATGGGACTTTATTAAACTGATAAATATGAAATATTTTACAACATGCCATTAAAACTCATTCTGGAGAATATTTGCTCGTTAGAAAAATTGAATTTTTATTACAAACCATGTATATTACACCTTATTATCATTTAGACCTCATTATTTTAAAAAAAAATATTTAAATTAAACAAACATGTTTTTTTACAGATTTGAGTTTTATCTCCCAGTCATGTTTACAGTAGGAGTACTTTTACAAGAGAAAATGGCTGGAATATTAGAAAGAAGCATGGTAGCAGGTATGGTATGAATTGTTTTAAGATTTTCTAATATAATAGTTGCAAAATTCATTAAGTTTTTTTTAAATAGGTCATAATAAGTTGAAAACACTTTCAAATAAACATATTTCATATTCAAAGTAATTTTGATAAATGGTCTTCAGACAATTCGGTAGAACACCTTTTCAAAACCTTCAACTCAAACAGGCATCAACCCCAGAAACCTTTTGCACCACATGCCACATCTTATGTGCTGTATTGCACATTTTAATCTTTGAAAGGTTTCTCAATGGTCATCTGAACTCATCATTTCTCCCTTTCACTTTAACTCTCGGTTCACATTTCGTGGCTTTTAAGTGGGTGCCACCATTTTGAAATTTTATGATCCAAAGAGATGTGATCGCAAAGTAATAAAATTCTACATACACCGATATAGAGTTAATTTTTAAGCACCTTGTTGGTTTAGATTAACTTTGTCTAAAACTTACGTAGAATCTTAGGCAGAAGCACACAACTATTACCTCAACAAGATAATCTCCAATTTATTAATTTTTGCAGTATTGTAATTTGTAAGTGGTGGTTCTATTACCTACATCTCACGATACATTAGATCCTACTCCATGAAATGAACTCTCTAATCTGCTTGTCCCCAGGCTTGACTGCGTTGGAGATAGTCCTGGCACATTCGCTGATACAGTTTGTCGTCTTGTTGGTCCAGACCAGCGGCATGTTATTAGTCATGTACAAGGTGTTTGATAGTCCATTCATCGGAGACTTCTACTGGACTACGGGGCTGCTACTGCTGCAAGGAGTCTGCGGCATGTGTTACGGTACGAGCGATACAAGAAATTGATTAAAAAAGAAAATTAATTTATTGTAAAGTTACTTTTTAGAGTTGAACCTGGATAATTCAGAATTTTCAAAATTTTCAAAATGTCTTAAAATTTGAACCAATGTGTTTAATCTGCTATTGACCAAAGAAATTATTTTTGTTAAAGATAAACTTAGAATTAGAAAAGTTAGAACTATCAAAATTTCACTTTATTAGGGTTATCTTTAAACACTAACAGCAAAATAAGAAAATATAAGTTGAGGAGTCAAAAGTTGATTAATTTGTAAGGTTTTATGTACAGATTGCAGGAGATAAAATTTGACTACATTAAATATTTGTTCACTTAGAATTAAAATTTAAGATAAAATTTTGCTATCCTAAAATATCTAGAAGACTTCAGAAAATGCGGAATAGCTTTGGAATTAAAGAAATTAAGCACTAACATACTAAAGCACTGGTGCTAATACAAAGTAAATCACTTGCTCATTTTTTCCTGTAGGTTTCCTGGTGTCCGTTGTTGCTGAAACCATGACCACAGCATCATTCATGGGAATGGGATCGTTCTTTCCACTTTGCCTTACTAGTGGTAAGTATGTTTTTATATTGCCATACTTTGGCTCAAAGATAAAATGCTAAACAATAACAAATATGTCTTGGCCTCAGAAAATTTACTCAGGAACTTAGAAATTGAGCAATCTACTTTTATACAATACAAATGTTACTTTTAGCTCTAAATCAATGATATCCGACCAATCCAATATTGTGAATATCTGTAATCACCAAAACTACACGAATTTACAGCTGATTTATTAATATATGTTTAAAACAGGACTGGGGAAAACTGCTGTAATGTAATAGACAAGGGCTGTTTCATTAGCGGGTAAAACGATGTAAAAATTAGTACCCAAAACGTCACTAGCCTGATCAGCTGGTACATGTTATTCTTATGGACAGCAGATTGATTACGTCACCGGCCTGACTCAAAAGCGGCATTTTCCAACATCAAAGGAATGAAACAGCCATTCTTTTGTTCATATGATCTCCGCAGTCCTGTGTTTAAAATGCTTTATTCAATCCCAGTGTTATTTTAATGTGAAAATTTTAGATTTCAATGGTGGATGGCGCCTTTATTTTCAGTCCGATTCTCAATAGTTTTTGGCGGAAACAACAACAGACCAAGCCCTATCCAACGACACAAAAAACTTGAAAATTGTAGGAGGAGTTCTCTACACAAAAAAAAAAAAAAACACTTAGCGTATTAAATATAGAATTAGTATTAAGTATAGAATTTACATCATGGAACTGGTGGTTTTCTTTAGTGAATTATAGTGGAATTCTATCTCATTGTCATCCTCATTCACACGACTTCACCTTAGCCTTTTCCGCAATCATAGTTTACTTCACCTTGATGTTTTCTACAATCATAGGTGCTTTACCTTTCTGTTTTCCGCAGGCATGGTGTGGCCCCAGGAAGGCATGCACCCAGTGCTGCGGTCCGTAGGATGGCTGCTGCCGCTGTCTCTATCCACAGAATCCATCCGTTCTCTCACCGCCCGGGGATGGACCATCCACCACCGCTCCGTCTACTATGGATACATTTCCACACTCATATGGATAGCGGTGTTTCTAACCGCAATAACAGCTGTGGTGCGCATCAAGCGTGGCATACGGTCAACCAAGTGACCAGCTGTTAATCCAATCAGCTGATTATCCGTCAAGGTGTTTATCCGTCAGCTGAGGCGATGAACAGACATCTGACTGCTGAAGCTGTCTGCAACTCTGCGGCAATTAATTGTACATAAGACTAAGGAGCTTTAAATTAAATATATGTACATATCTGGCGAAAGAGGGCAAATTTTAAGTGCCTGAGTGGATTAGGAGGTTTGGAGAAGCATTAAGGCTCATAGAAAAATCTCATAACCATAAAGATTTAACTTGAGCCATAATAATTTCATAACTAACTTTAGAAGTAAAATTGTTGAACCCATCAATTGTGTCACAAATTGTTATAAAAGCAAGTTTCATTTCAAAAAATTTTTTACGTAGCCAAATATTTGTTTTCAAACTATTACTTCTTTCTAATGTTTAACCTTGTACACAAAATTGTTTACTGGGTTTCTTTCTTCTGTTTTCAAATCAATAATTGGTTTTTGGGACTTCATTTGAATTTTATCTTAGAAACATTTGAAAAATCTTTGGTGTATTTTAAAATAAAGTATTTTTTTTCTATTTTTGAATTTAAATTAATTAATTCTAAAAGCAAACTTTCAGAAATAATTTCAATGGTGAGATATTTTAGTTTGTGCTAAGGTGGAAAACTATCTAGTTGCTCAAAGTTGTTGATAAAACTTATTTTATACTTTGATGTTTGTGTAAATAATTAATTAGGTTGTCTGTTAGTTTTCTTGATTATTAGGGAATAAACTGTTATATTAAGGCTTTTATTGGCGTTCTTTTTATTTATTTATTTTCTTTTTGGGGGGGGGGGGGAGGAGGGGCCTTTTGGTAGGTTACTTTTCTGGTTCTTAACCTTTCAGACAGACCTCAAGACCGATTATGAAATCCATCTCGCTAAGTTACCGTCCAGAAGAGATTCCCTATTTCATTTACCTAATATACCAAATCAAATTCTAGCTTTTAAATCTACAATAATTTACTTTTATCAAAAACAGACAGGTTCCCCTCTGCACCCAGTTGCCATTCATCCTCAATGATAAATAATGATAATATCTAACAACAGGTTTACGTTGTATATATAGCCTAGAACCAAGACCAGGGGTTTGACCGTTTTTATAACGGTTACAAAATGCCACTGTTGTAAATACATACAAAAATAATATTAATTATCTGAAACACACTATTTTGAGAAAATCTAGCTATATGTATCTTAAATAAATTCAATTAGTAGTAAACTACACATTTTTAATGTAGAATAAAACCTTAAAAAAGTTAAATTATTTTAAGAACCTAAACATTTTAGTAACATAATTTTCCATTTTAAAGTAAATTAAGTATTAGGGGCGGTGGGAGGGGGGTTATTGTGGGTCCCCATAAAATATGACACACACCCTAAAAATCCTGGAAAAGCCACTGAATACTAATGCATTTTGTACGCCATTCAATAATTCTTAATTTTGTACCAAAAACACTAAGGTATAGTAGACTAAGGTACTATAAGGTAATTGAAAATTAAGAGAGTGGCCACAAGCCCGTCCTAATCCTTTGTGGGCAAAACACCCCCTATGTACCGCCTGGACCTCAAAGGATTCTTGGAATTCAATTGACCAGTTGTGAATCCTCTTTGTCTTATCTTTTTTTATATGGGTCAACATCGTAAAACTATGATTCAAATTTTATGTTTATCATCTAATTGACGCGACAAATGAACCGCACCCCCGCGGAAGCGCACCCGACCTTTGGAAACGTGCTTGCCCAAGGCGCTCCACGGGAGGGGCTCACCAACGCTCTCAGGAGTTCAGAACAAAAAACAACTTGTGGAACCAGAAATTTAATTTTACCCAAAGTAAACAGCAAAATTAACAACAAAATTAACAACAGCAAAAACAGTGGAAAATCGGGAACATCCAAGGTCCACAGTGATAAATTTGATAACAAAAGATTTTTTCCAGAAGTCAATGTCACCAAGGTTGGCCAACCAGAATATCGATATTCAAAATTCAAGAACAACAGTATTTAAAAAAATTCCCCCTTTCTGAAACTTTAACTTTGAAATTGGCATTGATAAATTAAATAAATAAATAAATAACAACAAATAAATTTCAATAAATAAACATAACAAGTTACAAACACAAAATACACAAAAGAATTGGCGTGCCGAATTTTGAGGTTGACAAAAATATAATTCCACCCGGAGACCTGTGGCGCAGGGCGGGCTCCTAATGGGATATTAACCTAACATAGAGACTACAAATAAATAAATAAATACTGTCACACATAAATAACAAAATATCACAGTTCATTGGTGGAGTGGCATATCACAGTCGTTCGTTTATGGCCTCATGGCACTGGAAAGAAGAGCGGCCTGCAGCTTCGGCAAGTGGGGACCAAGGCCATGTATGTCCCCTAGGTGGGCAGGCGGACGGACCAGGCCGGAACCATCATCTGCAGGGCATTGTCGGTGGGACCAAGTCCCCAGCTGGACCCCGAAAGGCTGCGTTGGGCAGATTAAATTACCGCATTATAGCACAAAAATCACTGGTTGAAATGTCAAAATTACTATAATTACTCTTGAAAACCCAGAGTGACGAAATTGTGCGTCTAGCAGTCACGTTCACCAACGGCACCTATGATCCTTTTCAGGACGTTGCGTCACAGCTGGTGAAAAGAAGAAAAACAACACCGAATATTCCAGAATACTGCACACAGAAAACACTGGCCAGGAAAAAAAAACAACACTATAACAAATGAGGCGTGACATCACACATGGTGGGCAAAACGTCACGGCTCAACCTCCCCCTCCAAAAGGGAACCACCCGGCAAAACAAAAGGCAAACAACCTCTCCCCAAAACAAGAAGAACACTCACACCAGGAACGCTCAGGACAGTCCGAAAGCGGGGGCGTCAAGTTTTCCCAAAACCAGGGGACTACTCACCCAAAGTTTTTGTGCAGGCCTGCAAAAAGAGAAACAGGGAAAACCCAGAACAGAGTGAAGGGGACAGAAAGGTGATCAGGCTTCCTGGCCCTGCACACTTCCCGCACAGACTTCCGAGCAACTTAAGGATTTCCGCGGTAAGGCTTAAGATGACTAATGTGCACCTTCCGCAAAACCTTTCCGGTCTGGGGATCTCCCAGCCGGGCCGTCACAGGAGTGAGGAACTCCAAGATGCGGTGGGGACCTGTCCACCTGTAACACAGCTTGGCGGCTCTCTTGTCAACAGCCGAACTGGCTGGATGAGCCTTGCAGAAAACCAGATCCCCCACCTGGAAGGGGTTGTCAACTCTACCTCGGTTGTATTTCCTCCTCACAAGTTCTCTAGCCCTAATGAGATTACGCCTGGCCGCTTGCCAAGTTTCCTTGACATCGGGCGTACCAGGCGGTGGCAGAAGGTCGCCAATCCTCCAAACATTTGCCAAGGGGTTGTTTGGTTTGAAGCCAAACATCAACTCGAAAGGAACCGCCTTGTGACTCTCATGGGTAGCAGTGTTGAAAGCGAATTGGATCCAAGGGAGCTCTTGATCCCAGGTTGTCTGTCTTTCAGCATGGAAAGCGATGAGAGCGGAACGAAGATTTCGGTTGAACCTCTCAGCATGAGAAGGCTGTGGGTAGTAAGGGGATGTGGTCACATGGCGGATACCGTGCCCAAAGCACATTCTTTTGAAAAGATGCGAAACAAATTGGGTTCCGTTATCGGAAACTATGGTGGCGGGAATCCCAAAGTGTTGGAACAGTTGGGTTCGAAGTACCTGAACGGTGAGCTGTGCAGTGGCATTCCTTAAGGGAAAAAGCCAGCAGAACTTGGAGAAGGCATCCACACAAACAAGCAGGAAATTGTTTCCCGACTTGCTACGTGGGAGAGGCCCAACATAGTCGATGAAAACCTTCTCCAGAGGTCTCTCCGCCACCTCAGATGACAACAACCCTAACTTGGTATTCTGAGCGGGCTTACTGAGCGAGCACGTTTGGCAAGAACGCACCCGCCCCGCAATGTCCCGGTCCATACCCTTCCAGATGAACAGTTCCCTAATCTTGGAGATGGTCTTGTGGATCCCTAAATGCCCACCCACAGGGGAAGAATGAAAATACTCAAAGACCATCGGAATAAGAAGACTTGGCAGCACAATTTTAGGTTTACCCTGTTGCCGAGCTCGACAGCAGAGGGCACCCTGGGACAGAAAATAAGGGGGGTGGGCTCCCCCATTCTGGAGCTCACCAATGATTTTAGCCAGCTCAGGATCGTTTAACTGGTGGGGAATGATATCCGAAAAGGCCAGAGGAAATTCCAGAAGCACGGCACACTCCGTCTGCTCCGGATCAGAAAGATGGTCGTCGGGGGAATGATACATCCTAGAAAGTGTGTCTGCAATGACATTCTGAGTGCCTCGTACATGTTGGACGGTAAACTTAAGGGACGAAATTTGCACCACCCAACGACCAATTTTCCCGAGCTGGCGAGGGTGCGCGAGAAGCCATGAGAGTGCCTGGTTGTCGGTCTCCAGCAAAAATTCCTTATGTTCAAGGAACCTTCGGAACTTGTTTACACCAAAGACAACAGCCAGACACTCCAGCTCGTATACAGAAGAACTTTTCTTCTCGCAAGATGTCAAAGTTCGAGAGGCGAAAGCGATAGGCTGCCTAACACCATCTACTTCTTGGGATAACACGGCCGCAATGGCTTGTGAGGAGGCATCCGTCTGCAAAATGAACCTACGACTGAAATCCGGCATCGCCAACACAGGAGGTTGCATCACCGCCTCCTTCAAGAGCTCAAAGGACGTCCGCTGCGCTTCACCCCACTCAAACTTGGCGCCTTTCTTCCTGAGCGCATTCAAAGGTGCGGCCAACTCCGCAACATTGGGGATGAAGCGTCGATAGAAATTCACCATGCCAACAAACCTAGCAATGCCTTTGGCGTCCTTGGGTGGAGGAAACTCCCGGATGGCTTGAGTCCTAGCGGGATCTATGCGGACGCCCTTGGAGGAGACCAGATGGCCCAAGAAAGAAATTTCGGCTTGAGCGAAACTAACTTTGTCCGGATTCACGGTAAGGCCAGCCCTACGCAAACGAGTCATAACTTCCTCCAGATGAACAAGGTGGTCCTCAAAACTCTCACTGTAAACAAGAAGGTCGTCCAAGTAATTGAACACAAACTTGAACTTCACATCGTGAAAAATGGAATCAAGAAGTCGGGTGAGGGTTTGAGCTCCCACAGCTAAGCCCATGGGGACTCGTGTGAACTGATACAAGTTCCACGGAACACAGAAGGCAGTGAGAGGTCGGGACTCCACCTTCAATGGAATTTGGTGATAAGCCTGATTGAGATCAAAAACAGAGAAATACTTGGCCTTACCGAACCAGTCGAAGGCAGAATGCAGGTCGGGGAGAGGGACGGAGTCGATTTCAATCTTGGCGTTGAGCTTGCGATAATCAATGACCATACGAGACTTTCCATTTGGTTTCGGGACAAGAAACGCTGGACTGGCATAGCTGGAATTGGAAGGTTCGATGACCCCATTTTTGAGCAGGTCATCAATGATGCCTCTGAGAGATTCCATTTTGGGTGGAGCTAACTTGTACGGATGAGAACGTACAGGACGAGTGTCCGTGAGACGAATTTCATATTCCAGCAGATTGGTAGCCCCCAACCTTGGCGTAAGCACCTCAGGGAAAAGTTTGCAAAGATCCCTGATAGCCTCAGCCTCCGTCGGAGCTAGATGCCCTAGAGGATCGGTCTTGGTACCATTCTCTGTCTCAGGCTCTACAGCAGCAGCGGCACTCAAGACCTCATCAGCAAAAGGAATGGACACTCGTCTGGAAAACCGAAAGTAACACTGACCTCGACCTAAATCCAAAATTAGGCCAGTGTGTTTGATGAAGTCCGCTCCCAGGATGATTGGAAAGCAAAGGTCCTTAGCCACAAGAAAGCTCCACACCCAGGAAAAATGCTCAATCTTTATTTTGATTTGAGCTTCGCAATTGATGACAAGAGGTGATTTAGAAGCAGTCCAGCATATAGAAGAGTTTGGCTCAGTCTGCCTGATGAAACCTCCAGAAAATAATTCTTCATAAAACGCAAGGGAGATTAGACAACGGGCGGCTCCAGAATCCACAAGGGCCTTCTGCACCGTGTCTCCAGCTAAGATGTTCAGGCGAGGGCAGACTGAGCGTGCCGCTTTGACCCCCATCGAGGCAACCCCACGCATCCCCCGCAACAGAGGCTCCTTCTCAGCAAAATCAGATCTAACTACCTCATTGAACCCCTTTTGCAGCATTCCACTAGAAGTCTTAGAAAAAATTTTAACATCGTCTTTTACTTTATTCCCCGAGGACTCCCGTGACAAGAACCCCCGGGTCCTCACAAGTTTTTTGGAAGGTTAGCATTCCTTCTTCCTTTTTGACAGTCACGTCTGACGTGACCAATACCACCGCATCCCCAACAGGTAGGAACACGCCTCTGCTGCTCATTGGTGGGAGACACGTGGGATACCCCGACAGAAGCCGCCGCGACACCGGGTCCTCTCCGGGGAAGATGCCCCAGGGACTGGGCCCTTTGAGAATCAGCGGCCTGGACAGTGCGTGAGAGGATAGACAATCTATCCAGGTCCGCGAAGGAAGATGGTCTTGGAGCGAAAAGCAGCCGGGATCTCTCCCCAGGATTGAGACCCACGAGAATGATGTCCACCAGCTGAGTCTCGGTAAGGTCCAACCGCAACACTCGCCCCACCATGCGGATGTCATTGGCAAACTGGCTGAGGGACTCGTTGGGTGCCTGCGGGCGGAAAACTTTCTCAACCTTCAGTCTTTCCATGACTTGGAAAGGGACAAAGAAACTCAACACATCAGCATGAAAGAAATCAAAGCTCGTTTGGCGCTTGAGGCAGTCTACCAATCTGTCACTCAACGGCTTCCTGCAAAGCGGAGCAAGAAGCTCCAACAGCATGATATCGGAGATGTCAGGATGTTCCTTAATTCTCAAAACCTTTTCCAGGAACTTGATCAGTGCCTCCACATCCAGTCCGTCAACTGGTCGAAGGTCCTGCAAGGCGGAGGAGAGAGGATGAGGCAATTTCGCAAAGGCACCGCAAAAACCCTTTTGCGGCGCATCCGCAACGGAAGCCACCGGGGTGGCGACAGACGCCGCGGGAGCGAGGAACAGGGCAGGCACCCGCAACACCCCATCCATCCCGCGGACCACCTCCTGGGCAGCCGCAGGAGGAACGGAGGTCACGGACCCCCCGACCGGTCCAGCCCCCACAACACCAGTCTCCCCCCCAGCAGACCCCGCCGCAGCGCGCTCGAGAGCTTCCACGGCACTCTTCACAACGCCAGCAGACCGCAGGCGGTCAATGACTTGTTCAAATTCCGCACACCTACCCTCCACCCAGGTCTTATCCGTCGGCTCAAGATCCGGGACCCCGGCCAACAGACTCAACCTGGTTTGCCAGTGGAGCAGCTGAGTGAGGAGCGAGACTTTTGACCTGCCCGAGGGCAACTCACTCCAGCCCTCAAGCTCACCACTCAACTCCTCCACCCGCTCCCTACACACTTCCAACTCATCCTCCGACTTGAGGCCAACAGGCCAACTTTGAGCCTGTCCCAGAATGCCTCGGACCTGACTTCGCAGACTTCTCACATCTGGAGCAGGGGCCTCCCCACATGACAGAACCTCAAAAATCAGCTCACCCTTCCGCAGGTGTTCCGGGACAATTCCCGACATCGTGTCCTCAGCCAGCTGCCACACAAAGAACATAGCAACACAACACAATTGCACAAAATCCTTAACCTCCTAAGGTGTCTGGGCGAAAATTCCTACGCAACCATTCCGGGGTCCAACAGAAGACGCTATCCCACTCGCCACACACACACTCCACCAAATTGAAGAACCACGCACACACACATACATACACTCACACACACCAAACTAACACAACTCCTCCGAGACTACACTTCAGAACCAACCACGCTCTGCTACCATCTGAACCGCACCCCCGCGGAAGCGCACCCGACCTTTGGAAACGTGCTTGCCCAAGGCGCTCCACGGGAGGGGCTCACCAACGCTCTCAGGAGTTCAGAACAAAAAACAACTTGTGGAACCAGAAATTTAATTTTACCCAAAGTAAACAGCAAAATTAACAACAAAATTAACAACAGCAAAAACAGTGGAAAATCGGGAACATCCAAGGTCCACAGTGATAAATTTGATAACAAAAGATTTTTTCCAGAAGTCAATGTCACCAAGGTTGGCCAACCAGAATATCGATATTCAAAATTCAAGAACAACAGTATTTAAAAAAATTCCCCCTTTCTGAAACTTTAACTTTGAAATTGGCATTGATAAATTAAATAAATAAATAAATAACAACAAATAAATTTCAATAAATAAACATAACAAGTTACAAACACAAAATACACAAAAGAATTGGCGTGCCGAATTTTGAGGTTGACAAAAATATAATTCCACCCGGAGACCTGTGGCGCAGGGCGGGCTCCTAATGGGATATTAACCTAACATAGAGACTACAAATAAATAAATAAATACTGTCACACATAAATAACAAAATATCACAGTTCATTGGTGGAGTGGCATATCACAGTCGTTCGTTTATGGCCTCATGGCACTGGAAAGAAGAGCGGCCTGCAGCTTCGGCAAGTGGGGACCAAGGCCATGTATGTCCCCTAGGTGGGCAGGCGGACGGACCAGGCCGGAACCATCATCTGCAGGGCATTGTCGGTGGGACCAAGTCCCCAGCTGGACCCCGAAAGGCTGCGTTGGGCAGATTAAATTACCGCATTATAGCACAAAAATCACTGGTTGAAATGTCAAAATTACTATAATTACTCTTGAAAACCCAGAGTGACGAAATTGTGCGTCTAGCAGTCACGTTCACCAACGGCACCTATGATCCTTTTCAGGACGTTGCGTCACAGCTGGTGAAAAGAAGAAAAACAACACCGAATATTCCAGAATACTGCACACAGAAAACACTGGCCAGGAAAAAAAAACAACACTATAACAAATGAGGCGTGACATCACACATGGTGGGCAAAACGTCACGGCTCACAAAATAAGCCATGATTTGTTATTGGTTGAATTATTCGACAATTGACACAGTGGTCAAAAACGGGCTGCCTACCAGTGCGTAACCGGTCGGTTGTGCTACAATAAGGGGTGTTTCTCAACAAAAGGATTAGGGTAAGCCGAGACTACCTGCAGCCAGTCTCTTTAATATTTAAATCTATTATACCAGTAAGATATTGAAAGAAGAAAAGTAGATGGTAGTAAAATACCCCCGTCGCAGCAGACCTGCGTACTCAGCGAATTTCCAAATTAGTAGTATTAATTATGACCAGATAAACCTGTAAACCAAAAATCATCACAAGCTCATAAATAGGGAAATAAATGTTTATCTCCTTATGATAAATGTAGGGAAAGAGTATGCAGATATGTTGCCATGGGGAACACTAAAAGTAGAATTTTAGCATAAAAAAATTATTTTGACCATATGAAGCCATACACTAAATTTCATCAATATCTGTCCATTGCTAAAGGAGTTTGCCTATTCTCCATATGATTAACATGGGAAAAGAGTATGCAGGTTTGCTGCCATGATAAGCACAAAAACCAAGATTTTTTACCATAAATGGATGAATCTCAACCAAATGAAGCTGAATACCAAGTTTCATCCAAAAACATTGCTTAATAAGTGAAATATTAACACATCCTTATTCTCCATAAGATTATCATTGGAGCCTCAAAATACAACGTACTGTCTTTAGACTTTTTAATATCTCGGTAACCAATGAAGATAGACCAAAGCTTCAAAGTGCTAAATTGTGTGTTTTTTTGAGCTAAATCCTATGGTCAAAATAAAAATCTGAAAATTTTTAAAATTACATATGAAAAATGCAAAAAAACCATTTTTGGGGTACAAAACCCCCCAAAACTACCCCTTCCCATAGGTCGATATGTCTGGTTTACGAACTCATTAGAATAAACGTAGGATTACACATCTCTACCAAATTTGGTGTCGATCGGACCATTTTTACGAGAGTTATCGTGTCTAGGGACACATACATATATATATATATAAATTTTAATGACTATTATTTTTGGTCTCTGGGCACCTAAAAACAAAAAAGTAACATGGTCCCGGGCTTAAGTCTTACCATGAGACCTACGGTAATAGCTTATTCCTTATCGGAAATTCGCTAAAAGTAAAATAAAAACTCACAAGTAACAAAGATTAATATTTATTTACAAAAAAGATCAGAACATATAACAAACATGTCAAATAGTACTTTTGATGATGACCCATTCATAAATTATTAGAAAATTCAAACAATAAAGCTTTTGATTGGGTGGATACTCACACAATTTTACTAGCTTACCATAAAAATGTGACATTTCCCCACAAATCACAACAAACGAAAATCAAGTTGTTGAAAAAATACTGACTGAAGAAGTTGTTAACTGTATCTAGATTATTTTATTGTGTATAGATTAGTTTTTGAGGTAACTTTTGAGCAAAACAGTGAAGACTTTAATAATCACCTATTGAATATTTATAATAAAAATATCCATCCAGCTATATCCATTTAATACAAAATTGGTCTACATCTTACTCACTAAAAAGTAACAAAAAGTCGTAAAAATAAATTCGTTAAAATCACGTGATTCATAGTTTAGTTTATATAATAACTGATTAAAATTGTTCAATAAATAACATTCAAATATTAACAGTATCCTTATTCTAACATTTTATGAAATAAAATACCACAGAATCACAGTCAGAGGCTGAAAAGCCAATCGGTTATTTATTCGTGTTGTTTTTCAATTGGTATTTCTTTTGAGTTGGACGGGTTTGCTGGGTTGTAATACTTGTAGCGGAGAGCCATAAAGATGAAAATCACCATGTCGATCACCATGAGAACCGCAAACAGGACAAACTCGTGTACCTGCCATGAGCGGAAAAGTTAACAAAGCAAATGCCACTCAGATACTCTGAGAGGTTGAATTATTCTTCAAAACTAATAAAAAATAACCTAAAATATATCTATAACTGATTGACTATAACCAATCAAAAATACTAGGGTATTTAAAAATAAAAAATATGTTTTGTCAAAAAAACATAATTGTTTCCTGTGGTCTTTTTTGTAACCTATAACAAAGCAATTTCAAAGTGAAACAGTAAAAAACCATAGACAGTCTGTAAGTAAAGTTGAGTTGTATTCTACCATTGGGATTCATCTATATACCAAAATAAACAAGTGTCTAATCTAAAATTTTAGAGAAAAAAATAAAGCATAAAGCAACAATAACTCATAAACATTAACTAACAACAATAGCCCCTGGTTATTAAATAATAATTCGGTTATTACAAGTTTCAGGCTGCCATTATATATCTGCAAAATTCATTACACAGAGTCGCTCTCTTCTTTTCTCTCGTAGAGTCTTTTCTCTTCCTTCACTCTTATCATGCATAGTCACATTAAAATATTTTGTTTACAGCATATTTCTCCATAGAGTGCAAGGAAAATTTTTGCAGTAATCACTATTGAAATTTTTTTTATGAGTAAGATTTACACTTTACATCTACTGGCGGCCAGAACATGTTCAATCAGAGGATCTCCATATATTTACCGCTCGAGCAGTTGTTTGGTTTTAAAAATAAATACATCCAGGTAAATCAAATTTGTGATAAAATTTACAATGTATACCCAATCATAAAATCAAAGTATTTTGCTGACAGATGATCAGTGAAGTGGGCAGTGTTTGCCAAACTTTTTTGCCTGGGGCAGCTTCACTCTAGATATTTTAATATTATTAAAGAATGTCATGAATTATTAATACCTACTAGTATTTATA
Source organism: Neoaliturus tenellus (assembly GCA_030545055.2). Taxonomy (NCBI): domain Eukaryota; kingdom Metazoa; phylum Arthropoda; class Insecta; order Hemiptera; family Cicadellidae; genus Neoaliturus; species Neoaliturus tenellus. The sequence continues at coordinate 230,529,488 of CM061531.1, forward strand.
CTAAGGTGTTCCCGTGAGCCACCCACATTGCTCTTGCGACAAACATTTTGGGATCACTGTAATGGATGGTATAAGAAAAGTGCACTTACTTGGCTTTCAAAGAACTGAACCTCAGCAACGATAACGACAATGAGGTTACCAAAGGCAGTGGTCAACAGCCAGGCCGCTGATACGAGAGACTTCATAGACACCGGAGCCTGAAAACCAGACACACATTAAAATGCATAAATCTCCTGACTTTTGAAAATTAAAGAATCTTTTGATGTATTTCATTCGATAGTTTTACCTGATAAAGGGTTTCACAGCCCTTATTTCATAAATAATACTGAAGTAATACAGTGTAAAATTAGTCGATTCTAGTTTTTTTAGCATATTTTTTTTAATTTATTATTATAATTTACTCATTACCTACAAAAGAAAAAAAACTTGTAAAATGTTATATTATAACTTTAATATGCTGTATTTGTTCTGGGCAAGAGTCTGTCATTTTTAACCCTAAAAATCTAGTATAAACTTGATTCATATAAAACATTAGTTTAATTAATATAAACATATAAAAAATATTTTATTTCCAGATAAGCAGTTTGGATTATCTAGAAATTCAGATTAATAGGGTTTTGATTACCGGGGTTCTAATGTTCATATATATTGTCTTTTTAATGGCTCCTCCTCAAATTTTTTCAACATGGGATGACTTAGAGGGATGGAACTTCAAACATACATATTGGGTCTTAAGTACTTAGTTTATTGATATATTGTGATTTAATATTTTAACTTTTTGGCTATTAGAAAAAAACATAACTTCAAATAATTCATACCACTAGGATTTAATATTACGAATTTTAGGGGAAACGGACACTGCGCCAGCTCATCGTTATCGGTTGGGGTCATAAAAATGTCAAAATCCATCTCGCGGTGCCTGCGCCAGTTACCAGGTAGACCCGCGTTGGGGTTGAGGGAGAGAGAGGACGACGCTGGGAGAGGGGCCGGATGGCCCAGTGTAATGCGGTTCTCAGAAGTACCCCGTGCCCGTGACTAAACAATATAGGGGAAGTTGACACGGATATGAGTCACGGAACCCGGGGCTAAGGTTTTGTGAATATTAGAGATTTGCAAGGATATGGATCACTTCCTTTTCAGCTTTTATGCGGCTGTATCCGGACAGGAAGTTGAATCCTAATTTTTCTTAAATGTTACGGTGAATTGTACGAGTATCTTATAATATACTTATTTCTAAAAGGGTTTCGTCTGTAACACCCATTTTTCTCTCGACCTAACTGATTTTTAAGATTGAGGTGTAATTTTAAAGCTTATGATGATTAAAAATATAATTTCGTTTTGGGCTTCGGCCCCCTGTCCGTTATGATATTTCTAGAGGGCGCTTTATAATGTTGACCAACTTTAAAACAAGATCTTTAATGTGAACTAGAGATTGCCTCCTGGTCGAAATTCGACCAAAATGTCAGTTGATCTGGGCCCAATGTTTCAAAAATATTTTATAACTGAAACATGTGATCTTAGTGATTTGCTATTACACCAGCTGTCCTATGATTCAAGCAAACACCCTTCATCTATAAGATTAACATTGACACTTCAAAAGCTTGTAGGGCGTAGCTTTGGGGGCCAATGTGAATTAAAATGTGATTCTGCTCATCTACAGGACTATACCTTTCTAACGGTATGCGCAGATTTCTCCTACGTTGGGCACAAGCTGAGAAAAAGGAGGAAAAGAAACATGCTTGCCTATTAATACATAAATCTCTCAGAGAGGCCACGACCCAATCTAGTTGCATATTTTACGGTACGGTGGGTGATTTAGTGCGTTGCCAAAAACATAATAAAATTTTGAACATGAAACAATTGTTCATATACAAAAGGTTAGTTATGTGTTATTTTATTTTCATTTCAAAGTTTTTTTAATCCACCATTGAACTTTTAATAGGCCTAGACTCGTAATTGAAAACCAAGCTCCAAGCGGCAACGTGGAATCCCAAATACAGCATGGGATACCATGTTGTGAGTTACATTTTTGCAGCTATTGTGCTCGACTGAGCGACTAAGCGTCGAAAATTCTTGGAACCAGATCTAGGCTGGGGGTAGAGTTCTCCCGCCCCTCCTTCCCCTTCGACTCTCCGACCTCTCTCGAAAGCTGCCGCAGTGTCCGCACCACGAGGGTCCATAAACTTACCCTCGTCAAAGTTTTTATAGAAGTTGGCGCACTGTCCTACAGCCGAATTTTAGTCCCAACAGGAGACAACACCCTAGCAGTCACAAAATTTTTTTAAATCATGGGGTAAAATGTAAATGATATTAAAGGCTTCATTTAACAACACCACAAATCCAGCCTCAATCGGATAACTGATCTGGTAGTAGCAGGCAATAAAAGTTTGTGCATTTTGAAATTAAAGTAAAAGATCATAATGATTTCCTTGGAATTCACGAATTTGATATTGGTGTACTGCAAATTTAAAGGGGCTTAGGTTTCTGCCCTAAAAGTGATTTTCTGGGACTTTCGAAAAAAGCAAACCTTAGGATATAAAATGTGAAAAATTCAGCTCTTCCTGAATTACTTCTGACACAAACCTATTTTGACTAGGCAATTATGAAGAGTTTTCTGATGTAGTGAAAAGTGATAAGACGTACTAATACTCAGTGTAATTAATGTTTTCAGTGTGTAATAATAAATATGTTATTTATACCTGAGTAAAAGAAAAGTCGAGTCCAGTGATGGAGAACATGATTTCTGCAGCGGTGATGATGATGTACTGCGGCAGCAGCCACAGCATGTGAACAGAGTTGGGTGGCGTCACGGTTACCAACTGTGTCACCTGGGCAACACGACAAACCAAAAATATTAAAACAGCCGAGTAGGCAAATTATCCTACCTGTCACAGATACTGTGAGCTGTAGCAAACAAAGTAGTTATACTTATCACACTCTGCACTACTCCACTGACAGTGTATGGAGTAAAACACAAATTATACGGGGTACACAGGAATGGGTGATGGGAGAAGGCTGCCAATGTTATATAAAAACACTCATCAAAAACCCTACAAAATTTACAAAGTAAGATTAATAACTAATTTTGGATATGCTTTGATAATGAATATACATTATCACTTGTATTTTAAACATTATTTTCTTCAGTTTCTCCTGCATATTCTAAATAAAGAGCGTTGCAGGTTGAAACACTACTCTTGGTAGGACAGCCTAAAGACTAGTCAGCCAATGTGCAGAAGATGTAACTCCAAAAGACAAATTTTACAGGAGAGCAGAAAACCTATTTCTATCAAATAGGCCTGGTGGAGTTATGAGTTTTGCATCAAGTAATAGACAAGAAAAATACAAATATCAATCACATATACCATAATAGGCCTTTCTCATAGACTATGGGAATTACATCTAATGCTACTTATTGGGGAGGGGACTGGAGGTATAACCTATGATGTTTAGTGTTTTAATGGTAGAACTTTTTTGGAGTTACATTTTTTTAGCCTATTCACCGACTCACTAATTAAGAATGTGACCAAAAATCTCAAAATCAGCAAAATTACAAAAAAAGCAAGTTACGACTTTAACTCATTAGGCTGAAACAATACAGTAAGCCTTCCAGCATTGAGTTTATACTAAGATACATTCAAATATTGAAAATAAAAGGTTATAAACTTTTATTTTTAGCTCAAAGTGACTTGGAAACTGAAGTAATAAAGAGTTTTTGCACATACGGTAAATGAATCCGGTAAACGCTAAATGATATTTAAATAATGACGGATTTAGGTACTTTTGCTGTTTGAAGGTACAAAAGCTCATTTAAAAGTGATCAATAGTAACCATTAGACACCATGCAACAGTTAAACTATCCTGTGTAACGTAATATACGTAAATTTGCCAACTTAAAAATAGTGTTTAGCCTTTACCGTAAGATTTACCGTATGTTGCAAAAACTCTCTAATAATGAAATCAAATATTACTTGTTTGACTTTTTGAAGATGTGTTTGTATAGTATAAAATCTTCACTACTAAAATTTGCAATCTGTTTTCTCATATAAACTTATTTTTTAAACAATTATGCAAGACGAAAACTAATAAAAATAAAAATAAATAAAAAAAGACAACTTTTGTAGCCAAATTTACTTTTATATGCAAGCCTTTGTCTGAAAATTTTGAAAAAAAAACATTTGGGAAAACAAAATCCTTGACGTTATTATCAAAAACTGCCAAAAGCTTAACAGATTACAGTGTTAAGGATTGTTAAAAAGCTTACAATTTTGTCTTTGTAGTCAGAGTTTAGAATGAGTGTGTAGATTCCAGCCGGGTCTAACTCCACATCAGACACTATTTTGCTGTCCCCAAGCTCTAGCTCAAACCTGAAACCAAATATAAATATGGTGAGAATTAAGGTTTTTGCAGGCCCAATGTACTACTTTTATCAGACTAGTTTTCAGTGTAATTAAAAGAGTTAAATCTACTGTGTAAACTTACGCTTCAGTATTTTAAATTAAAAATACAATCCAAAAACCGACAGTGATGACAATTACTAAAACCAACACAAACAGTTTTAAATTAAGGAGAGGAAGGTTTAGACTAAATGTCAGTAAACACCTTAACTAAAAAATTCTCTTAAAAAATAGACTCCTACCTTCCGGTTTTAACAATCTGGATGGGGGAGGAATAAAATGTATTATTGTGCAAAATAACATTCCTGCTGAACCCATTTTGAATCAGTTTCAATGTTTGTTGGTTGGATGGAGGAGTGTACAAAACCCTGGAACACAAAATATAACAAATTTCAGTATAAAATCATACTTAAATGGTATCTAAGCTTAACTAAACTGAAATTAGAGCAGATAAATTAAAAGGGCTGTTTTATTATTATTTCCTTTTTATTTGAAATGTATATGTCTTAAGGTAAATCATTGAAAAACAGAAAGGTTCATGTGTTTCCTTATTTTTCAATGAACATAAAAGTTAAAAGTAGATGCCATATGTTTTAAGATATCCAACCCCTTTTAGGGGAAATCAATCATGGCCTCTCTGAAATCTATAACCACACTGATTTTATAGAGGGTAGGAACTAATGAGAATCATATTTTCATAACTTCTTCAACATCTGCTTTTATAAACATAGATATATACATGGATAAATTAATCCTACATATTTAAAGGCAAGCATGATAGCTTACTTTTCCTCCTTTTTTCTCAGCTTGTGTGAATGGCAAGAAAAATCATGCATGCCATTAGAAAGATTGTGTCCTGTAGATGAGCATAAACACATTATAATTTGCATCGACCCTGAGCACTACCTACTCCTTACAGTCTTTCAAAGTTTCAATGTTAATATTATGGAAGTATGGTACCTAATTAATTGAACTAGAGATCGCCTCCTGATCAAAAATCGACCAAACTTTCAGTTGATCTAAACCCAAGATGTTTAAATAGTTTATAACTCAAACATCTGTTCTTCCTCTATTTTTTACAACAGCTGTCTAATAATTCAACCAATTCTCCTTCCTCGATAAATTAACATTGGAACATTGGAAAGCCTGTGGGGTGTACCCCTGGAGTCCTAGTTGAATTAGAATGGGATTCTGCTCATCTACACGACTATACCTTTCTAACGGTATGCGGGGATTTCTCCTACGATGCACATGAGCTGAGAAAAAAGGAGGAAACGAAACATGATTGGATATTAATAAATGGAAGATATTATATTTTGCCAGCTGTTGTAATATTAAATGCTAGTAAAACAGAAAGAATATATTTTTCAGTTATAAAATAGTTTCCAAACAAATTGGTTCCAGATAAACTGAAAGTAGGCGGTCTCTATTTTTTATTTTGTGTCTATCTACGCCAATGGTATTTTTAATGTTTTTACACGGACAGTCCAAACCCCAGTCTTGCTACTATCTAACATCGACCAGTTCTTAGAAAGCACCATTAATTAATAGCCCAATGACAAATGGCAACTGGGTCCGGTATCGAACCTTTAAAAAGCTACTAACTTTTCTCAGGATCGAACCGGCAACCTCTAGTTAACTTAAAATCTATAGTTAGGTTAAACAGTGTGATGAAGTAAAACAGAATTTTACACTAATTAAGTAAGGCCGAATGCTTCTTTTTAACATTTTAGTTCAAAATTATCAGCACTAAATAATTAATTCATTATTACTTATTACATATTACCCATTAATTATATATTACCTCAACGTTGGATTGACACTGTCCTTCTGAATAGCATCAAAACCAGGAACTTGAGCTGCGGTTGGAATCCCAGAAGAGGGATAGAGAAAAAATGAGACTGCCTGGAAAGTAAAAATGGTTTCAGTTGAATATACTTGATTTGCATGTGCTCCAGAACACTTGGTAGCACCCAATAAAAACCTAACTGTTAAAATAAAAACACATTTAACAAAATAAACATTCCTTACCTGAGCTTCTGTAAGTTGCACAGATCCGGTGAAGTTGGCTTTGCCGTACTGAGGACACTCAAGGGTGGTGAAGTTGAGTGTGTACTGAGCGAAGTCAGTGAGTGGGATGTCTGTTAGTTGCAGGGCCTCTAGTTGGCCCACTCGGCCTCCGATGGCTGCCAGCGGAGACCCCACCTCGACTGCGCAGTCCAGCCCGTTGAATATCCTCAGCTGGCTGAACCCCGCTTTCGGTAACACTGGGTAGGTGGCCTGAAAAAAGTAGAATATTATTTAGGTAATTAGCAGGTTAGTAGATTTTAGTTAATTTTACAACTTTTTTACCATTTTTGCAACATTTGTGGATAAACCAGTGAATATATTTATATTTAACCCCATTATGAAAATATAGAGCGTGTTGGGTATACACTATAATTTTTAAAGTCAATGGATTGCTTTAAAATAAATATCAAATTCCATTGAAAATCCTCCTTTAACTCTCAAGAAGTGTAGGAATTTTTGTCTCAAATTGATAGTCTTGTTGAAAAATTTATTTTTACATACCTATTCAAACAAACTAGAGATCGCCCACACTGGTCAAAATTTGACCAAAAAATTCAGTTGATCTTGAGCCAATTAATTTTAAACTGTTTTATAAATGCAACATCTGTTCTTTCTTATTTGCTATAGCATGTGTCATTTAACAGCTGTCTTATGATTCAATCAATTATCCTTCTCTTATAAGATTAACATTGAAACTTTGAAAGCCTGTAGGGCGTAGCCCTGTGGGACGATGTGAATTAAAACGTGATTCTGCTCATCTACAGCACAATACCTTTCTAACGGTATGCGCGGATTTCTCCTACGATGCACACAAGCTGAGAAAAAAGGAGGAAATGAAACATGCTTGCCTATTAATATATAGAAGATAACAGATTATTCTTGCTTTGCTTCTTAGCCTATATTTGTCTTGAATCTTATATAACGTATTAAAGGAAAAACACATACTCTCAAAAATAAAAACTCTCTGATAACAATAGTAAAAGTCTCCTCAAGATCATTTGAGTATATCTCAGCTTCAATACTAGAAACCCAGATCCACAAAAATTTGTAAATTTCAACATTTATGTTGAACTTTATACATATGATATTAACCACTCTGAATTTACAAATCAACAGTAAGTTGTTTAAGAATCACCACACTGAATGCTGTAACATACTTTACCTCAAGGTTAGTCTCTACGATGGCAGACACCAAAAAGGCCACTGCAGCCAGTAGGCCGCCCACAGAGAGTCGCTGGAGAGGGCGAGTGAGCAGATTACATTTGGCGAGCGCCGGGTAGATGACCGAGTCGAACAGAGGGATGAAGGCGAGGATAAGAAAAGGGTTGACCACCTGCATCTGGTCAGGCTTGATGGTTAACGGTCCAAGCCGGCCGTCCATGCGGGTCGCTTGGAACGTCCATCTCGACCCCTGCAAAGGGCAAAGGGGCACATGAGTATGTTAGTTCTGACTCATTGCCTTGCGAGAAAGGAAGTTTCAGCACCCATCACACTCTCAGAAGGGAAAAATATAATTTCAACAGTTAGCAGGTGGGTCACGGTGGAGGAACAGCTTTATCTCAGTTAATTCAATCAACAAACAATGTAAATTATAGACAAAACTTGTAACAACTACACTAGTAATCATGGAATGAAAACAATAATGGTAACAGATAATAATTGAAAATCATATTTCCTTCCGTTATTTTTTTATCAATCAGTCCTCAATATAAATGTTGAGCAAACAAGAGTTTTACTGATGCAGTAAGATCAAAAAGTGATAAAAGGTGTTAGTAGCCCATCAACATGAAATTTTTCTCTAAAACACAACAATGATTGCTTAAAACCATATCAGGGAAAATTTCCCTTTTGTATAGAACTTTTCACTTTGTTAAAAAATGAGTTTTTGAATCTTAATAAATTGTAAAACTCAGTAAATACAAAACAAAAATGTTCTTACAACAAGAGTTCACCTGCTGATCGTAGAGAGCCCAGAAGAAAGGCAATGGAAGAAACATCCATAAAATCTGAAGGGCTGCTTTGGTGTCATTGACAAGACCTTGGCCAAAGCGATCCACCGAATGGTCTAGCCAGTGTTCCTTCTTGTCAGGAGATTGCAGCTTCTGACAAATGGCATGCTGCAACAGGGGTGCCAAAGTGAAAACACTCAACACACACCAGGTTTGACAACTTGAAATTGTAGAGATAAATAAGTTTCTTTATTATGCTGATAAATGTTATTGTTTAAGTTAATGATGTAAAGTAGAACAATTCCATCTTGAAAATTCTGTTTTGTCCTTACATAAAGGCTTCCCTTATTAAACCTCTAGTGATGAACTGAAAGATGATAAATATCGATAGAGTAACGAATAGAATAATTGACGGGTGTAGAATAAGAAGGTGTACGGGTGTCCCAGACTACCCTACCACCTCTTTTAAAATGTACAGAATTAATTTTTCACTAAAACAAATTGGGCTGTTAAACCGTTTACGCTATATCCATTGATACTATCTTCATGTGCAGGGTGTAACAGAAGTAACCTATCCAGAGTATCCAGGCTGGAAGTTTCTAATTTTAAATACAAACCTCCACTGTTTATGACATTTTTGGAGTCTAATCGTAATTTCAAGACAACTTTACACTTAATTAATACTAATAATCTTATTGGTTTAGGTGATAATGGCCGCTGAAATTTTGTTTTTTCAAAACTAGTTTTGTTTTCAAAACTAATAATTTATGATGGAAAAATATTTATAAGGAGAGTCTGGACATTTTTGTGTTGAGACATGTTTGTTAAACTGAAAATGTTCAGAGATAATGGATTTGAAAATTTGTTCCATAATAATCTTATAGGAAAAATTTAATTTCAACCGCCATCATCTCCTAAACCGTTAGGATTATGAGTACAAATTAAGTTGTCAAGTTGTCTAAAAATTACGTGTAAAATCCATAAATGTCATAAAAAGTATGGGTTTGCATTTAAAATTAGTGACTTCCAGTCTAGAAAAAGTGACTTCTGGTAACCCTGTACAAGGAAATTACTGTCAGTCTATAAAGCGTAACCGGTTTACCGATAATGGCACAAATGGTTTTTGTAAAAATTAATCAAGTAAATTTTAAAAATTGTGTACAGTTAGTCTAGGACACCGGTACATAAAAAAAATTTTACCTATTTTTTATGCTTAACATTTTTATACTTACAGATACACACTTTGAGACATCTACAACAATGTTGCCTTCAGGTTTCTTGCAGACATACTGCTTCTTGCCAAGAATAAAAATTACTGCAACAGAAAAAGATGTTAATAATGTTTATAAGAGGCACTAATAACACCTTTTGCTTAACAGTGATGAAATTGGCGGAACTGATACTTAACGTAAAGTTGAAAAGCAAAGATTTTGATTGTGTTTCCCATCAGAGATAGCAACCAGAGAAAGCAATCAATGAAGGTATATTCAAACAAACTTTGACTTTACAGATTCTCATGAATAAAAATAAATCTGTTCTCAAAAAAATACTGCTTAGGGCATGTACACTTAAGAGTGTTGCATCACACATTAGCCACCATGCGTTCCAACGCACGTTCTTAATATATGAGAACAAATGGTTACATATGCAATGCGCATGTATGGGGGCGATTTTTGCAGCGTTGCATGTGTACACAACCATTTGTTCTTCTATATATTTTAACGCACGTTGGAACACAGGGTGGCTAACGCATGATGCAACATTCTCATTTGAACATGCCCTTTAGTGTTGTTAATGTCACACCAAAATAAATATTTTTTTCAGAGGTAGTCTACTTTATTTGGATACAAAATTAGTTGTGAACTTTTTTCTTTAGACCTGCAAAGGTTGGCCTTTCTTGGTCTAACTTTGATACATTCCTCCAATAGGCTAGATATAGATAAGCTGGTCCTGTCCTATTATTAAACTGCTAGGGATTGAGTTAGGCTCGAGAGCTACACTAACTGCCCCCAGATAGCAAGGAAGCTTGAATCAAGCCTTGACTTTTCCTCGATTTTTAATTGCAGCGTAAGCCTTGAATTTGAGCATCTATTCGAGTCCGATTCAAAATAACCAAAGATAATCAAGGCTTGAATTTGTTTCTCCCTTTAATGTCAATGAAAGCCTTGAATTTAATCATCTAATCGATTCCGATTCGAAAGCACCAAAAAGTTAAAGAAGGCTTGAATTTACCTTTCCCTTCAATTGCATGTAAGCCTTGAATTTGATTATCCAACTAAACTCAATTCACGTTTACGAATCGAACTCGAATCGATACCGATTCACGGCACGACGTCCCGATCAATCACAAGCCGGCCAACGCTGTCCCACAATGCAGTGCGCGGCTCCCGAGGATCGATTTCTCATCGATTTTGTATAGATTTTTCGGGACGAGACGGGCCAACGCCATTACTTTCTTACCAGACTCCGAAGTTATCGGATGTGTATTTTACTGTTCCGATTTTTCAGTAAGTTTTTTGTCTTGTGTTTATTCAAGCCTTTATAAATTTTTTATCCTCTTCAAATCTCTTTAAGTCTTTTATTTGTTCTTCTGCAGCTGATATTACACATTAAAGTGGAATAATACATCACGTGGTTAGTTTAATTTATTTAGTTTAGTTTAAAACAGAAATTAGTTAAGTACAAATTAATTAGATTAACTACTTAAGTAGGGGGAGTATCTCGATTTTTAAATTTTTTGTAGGAATAATTTGTGAAATTGAGTTAGGCATATGTAAGTGTATTTCATATTCTCAGTAAAATTTAAAAGTAATTTTTTTGTAAGTTCTTTTTTTAGTAAATTTTTGATTATGTACTCAGAACCCCCGTTTTAAAAGGTATGAAATGTATATGACTCAAACACATACATACCTTTTAAACGGTGGTTTTAAAACGGGGGTTCTGAGTACATAATCAAAAGTTAACTAAACAAAGAACTTATAAAAAAATTACTTTTAAATTTTACTGAGAATATGGAATAAACTTACATATGCCTAACTCAATTTCACAAATTATTCCTACAAATAATTTAAAAATCGAGATACTCCCCCTACTTAAGTAGTTAATCTAATTAATTTGTACTTAACTAATTTCTGTTTTAAACTAAACTAAATAAATTACACTAACCACATGATGTATTATTCCAGTTTAATGTGTAATATCAGCTGCAGAAGAACAAAAAAGACTTAAGTTAAAAGATATTTGAACGAGGCTAAAAAATGTATAAAGGTTTGAAAAAGAATCGAAAGACTTGCAAAAGACTTGAAAAACAATTGAAACATTTTCGAGAGAGGCTTTAAAAGGCTCGATAGAGCCTTGAAAAGTACTTGAAAGAGGCTTGAAAAAGGCTCGACACACACTTGAAAAATGCTCGAAAGGCCCTTGAAAAGGACTTAAAAAGAGCTTGAAAATATTTAAAGGCTTGAAAAAGACTTGAAAATCCATTGAAAAAGGGTCAAAAGAGACTCGAAAAAGACTTGAAAAAGGCTTGAAAGAGGCTCGAAAAACACTTGAAAAGGGCTCGTAAGATGCTTGAAAAAGACTTGAAAAGATTAGGCAAGACTTTAAAGGCTTGAAAGTGACTTGAAAAAGAATTGAATGAAACACTTGATTCAAGTTGAAATCGATTTCACATCACGGTGACTAAGAGCCTTGAATCAAGTTTGAATCAAGTTTTCAGGCTCGATTGGTAAGGTTTGAATCAAACCTTCAAGCCTCAAAAATCAAGCTTGAATCAAGTTCGAATCAAGCTTTTTTTGCTATGTGGGCCTTGTATTCAACTTTGCACTTTAGAGATTCATCCCCTTCCTATTGCATGAGTCACTGTCTAAACAATTAGGGTTTTCTTTTTCTTGGTTAGTAGTGGTTGGCAACCCAATTCCCGACAGGAGTATTAACTGTAGATGGAGGGTGTGATAGGGTCGATTCCGTCCTAGGATGAATCCATCTTCCTCCATGAGACCCGGATATATCTATTTTATACCCTATCATACATGGTTGTATCGGAAAATACATTTCAACTGCAAGGATATGTATATCGGGTTTTGAAATTGCATATACAAAAATGTGTGGCACACAACAAGCCACAGTAATATATCTGAAGTTTAATTAGTTCAAAAACTTATCAAGAAGTGTGCAATTAATTTCAAAACAATCTTAGCAGAAAGCAAAAAGCTTAACCCACGATTTACTAGAGTAACATTTAAACTAATCACAACTTGTCACTTACATAAAGCTATTACCATGAGGAGTGCGGGCACACCAAACGCCAGAGGGAAGCAAGTGTCTTCTCCGAAGCACTGAACATCGTGCCGCAACACTGGAGTGAGGTAGGTGGACAGCAGACTGCCCGCATTGATGGAGAAGTAGAAGAGAGAGAAGAACTGCGCGAGCTGCTTGGCTTGCTGTGGAAGCACAAATTGATCACCGCCGAACGAAGAGACGCAAGGCTTTATGCCTCCCGTCCCCACAGCGATCAACAGCAGACCGATTAGACTGAAGAACCTACGAGTGGAAGAGAATTAAATCTGATATTACTTTTAGTAACCTAATTAACTACAGTATATTTAACTAACCAAAATAGGCCGTTACAATTGCTAACAGTGCTAAAGTACGGGGTGTACTTTTAGTAATTAATAGTAACCTATATTTATATCCATGGCTTCATATTTCCTCATTTAATAAATAGACCCTGTAGGTAATACCTGTTCATATTGTTTTCTAAAACAACAAAAAATTATGAATGTCTACGTTTTACTAATGGCCTTGTCAAAATATGATGTAGTTGAAGGCTAGAGTATAGATGATTATGTTTAGAGAGGCTATAGATTTAGATTTAAAGTGCATATATCCTACCTGGAGGGTAAAACTGTGGATTAACTCTGTCTTTTTGGGAGTCTGTGTCTCAGGGATGTCCCAGATAGTACATGTGGACCCAGATAGCCCAGGTATGAAAAAAGTACATAAAATAACGTTGAGTTCATATTCTACTACTGGAATGTCAAAATTAATTAGGAACCAAATTTTACTATTTTGACATTCCTTGTCACTTTTTCTCATACTGCGACACGTTTCGTCACTACAGTGACATCATCAGATACCCTCGCACTAGTGTTTCATTATAAAGTTATAATAAAACATTCACACATAACTCAAAGTTATAAATCAGTAACACTTACACATAATTTCGGTCCACATTTCACACAACACAGACGTTTTGTGCGCAATGTGGCCACCCCATCGATGTAGGCCTAATTTATGTTTAAGTGTTGCTAGTATTTATGTCTTTGTGTCATGTGAGAATGTTTTATTTTAACTTTATGACGAAACGCTTGTGTGATGTGAGGGTGACTGATGATGTCACAGTGATGACAAAGCGTGTCACAGCATGAGAAAAAGCGACAAGGAATGTCAGAAGGTAAAATTTATAAAAGTAACGTTTCATTTTTACATTTTTGACGAGTATTTTGTATTACATCATCCCTCTTCTGTGGTGGGACCCCAAATGGTACATGTGGAGGATCTAGTATCCATCATCATCTGTGTTTTGTGGAGGGACCCCAAATGGTACATGTGGAGGATCTTGTATCCATCATCATCTGTGTTCTGTGGAGGGACCCCAAATGGTACATGTGGAGGATCTTGTATCCATCATAATCTGTGTTCTGTGGTGGGACCCCAAATGGTACATGTGTAGGATCTTGTATCCATCATCATCCCTCTTCTGTGGTGGGACCCCAAATGGTACATGTAGAGGACCTTGTATCCATCACCATCTGTGTTCTGTGGAGGGACCTCAAATGGTAGGCTACATGTGGAGTGCCTCATACATTCATCATCATTTGTGTTCTGTAGGGTTTGTCCAAGTATGGTATGTGTGGAGTATTTTGTATTCTTTATCAACCGTGTTATGCACCAATTGGTACATGTGGAGTATCTTGCATACGTAATCTTCCTTGTATGGTGGGAGTGCTTAATACAATAGTGTGATATTCTTAGATTCACTTAATACTTTAAATTATGCTGTATTCTCTAACAAAATGTTCAACAGTGAGTATTTATCTTTGTTTATTGCCATAGAAACAAATGTACTTAAAAATTATCGTTTAATTAAAATCTAAAAAAGGATGTTGTCATCAAATTTTATAAATCTGTGTAATTTAAAATCATAATAATATATGTGTTATTATAATATTTAAATTATAATACATAATAGATATTTTTTATTCTCAATAAACATAATTTCTTAAACTTTTAGGAAATTTTAAAATAGGTTATAGAGTTACTAAATGAACAATTCAAAACAAGTTAATATAAGATCTAAATGGGATACTTAGATGACATAGTTTATTAGTTTGATATTATAGGTTTACCGCTACCCAAAAGATATTGCCAAACTAATTGTACATCTTTTATCTTTACTCTTTTTTTAAGAGCGGATGAGTTTAAGCCTATATAATCTGCATGCGGATGAAGTGCTATTTATATAAGTTAGGCAAAGCCCTCATGAAGGTTTTTATATCCTCATGTTTTGTACCAAATTTGAATGAAATAAAACTATAACATTTCTAATAATTCAAACTATAGTTAGAAGTGTAATGGCCTACACAGTAAATGTTATCCACGAAATGACTCACCTTTTATGGTCTACGGCGAATAATGGTGATGCTGATGAGGATATTACAATGTTTCCTGCCGCATACACTAACGATAAGTAAAAAATTGTCCTGTAAAATAAATCAATAACTCATTAGTTCTAAATGTTACTTGCAAAAAAAATTATAAATGAGCTAAATACAAGAAATAGAGTTCTGTTACATTAAAATAGACGCTATTTATGTTGCTATATGCTGAATTTTCTTTATTGTATTTTCACTTACTATTAGTTGTAATAAGTCAAATATAGGTGAACTAAGGTCCTCCAAAATAAAAATCGGGATTTTCCGCCATTTTGAAAATTTGTTGTATAAATACAACGCTCCTTGCGCCGGTCTTCCTCACAAAAGCACAAAATACTCTCTCCATTTTTGCACTACTCTCTAATTACTCAGAAATATGTCTCAAAAGTATTTTATCATAAAGATAATGAAAATTACAATATGTTTCTTAGTTATACTATTCACGACCCACCCAAATGCATGTTGTTCATTTATGCAATTTTTCCATCAGAATATATATGTGTAAAATTTTTTTCCGGTGGTAGCATTATATTAAATAAGGATAAGAACAATTATAAAAAAAAATAGAACATAAAAATTTAAACATATAAATTAATATACGAGTAAAAATTATAAAAATGGCGGAATCCGGAAACTACTTGTGCAGATAAGTCATAAAATACCTTCCCTAAGAGCGACAACATCAGCACGCACATCGCCCAACTGCTGGCCCCATACTGGTTCCATATGTCAACAATAACACAGCGTTGTACTTCTACAACGCTAGCTCCTGGCGTGGGGTAGTTACGTTGTATAAATACAACACTAGAGCGAACGTGTTAACCAGTCGAAAATACACATCATTCAATGTAAGAAAAACTGTACGCCTATGAACATGAACATTGTATTCATCAGTCTCGGAAAACATCAGCTATACATTTTGTTTCAAGAATAAGTTTATTATTTTTATATCTCCACTCAAGTCTTTCTCATACGATTTTTAGAAAGTAAAAGAGTGTAAATTTCCTCATTTTTGTAGAAAATGCTTAATTTGAATATCTTGCTTGCTAGGTAGAATACAAGTATAGATTATTTAAAAGATGTCAAAGATACCACCACGATTAACTAAGATGTCAGATCAATGACCCTGTTTGTTATGGCAGTCAAATATTATGCCATTTCATTCACTGATAAGCCACCGACCTGGTAGCGATCGCTAAATATAGATGTGCCAATAAATTGGCCTCAATAACGCCAAGCCAAAGGTCAACCACTATACAACAAGTCTGGATCTCATTAACACATTCACTGTGAAAAAAAAAAAAAAAAAAAAACACACTGGAAGTAAAGGGCCTCTCACAAGGCTTTCTTTTTCTTTTTGCCAAAGATTTTAAATAGTGTGATATGTATAAGAATCCATAGATAGGCCTAGTTTAAAATGAACTCAAAAGTATGTCGTCAAGGGCAGCAAAGAAATATGGAATACAAATATAAACCGGAGTCTTCCTTTAAGAATGTTTACAAATGCAACAGTAAAAAACGCTGTTCCGGAACACTACGTAACTCCTGGGAACTGAATGTAATACAATACCAGCAGTAAGAGATTCAAAGAATGTCATACACACACACATTAGTTATGCAAATAAATAAAAGCAACTTCAAAACTAATAAAAAATTCATTTTATAAACAAAATTTGTAAACACACATTAAAAAATATAACGTTGTGCAAAATAGAAGAAAGCCCTGGTAAATATTTTTATAGCAAAATAAAAAAATAAAAAATATATATATATATATATATATATATATATATATATATATATATATATATATATATATATATATATATATATATTACATTCATTCTTTTTACTTTTCACGATTAATTTTTATACCATTTTAAATATTCACTATTAGTATAAAAAAAAAACCCAAAAAACTTACTGATGATTCTGTATTTGTAATTGTGAAATCAGTGAAATATCTCGCCAATGTAACAACCTTTACCATTTTTTTTTTTTTTTTATAAAAGATTTTCCATGCTGAAACTGGAACAATGTATACAACTGTGCTAGGTGGATAGGTCTCTGTGCTTTGGAGAGGTTTTATTGTTAAAACTGGTAACAATGACCTGTGCCACTCGGAGTTCTACAACACAAGTTTTTTGTTTTAGCGAATTTCCCTATAGGGAATACGAAATTAACAAAACCTTGTACCTCAGATATTTATTGACATAACTTGATCAAATTTGGTATACATTCACTAGGTAGGGTTTAACTTGTATTTACCTATACCACTCATATAGCAGCAAAACCTACCTTTTCAACAACCAGGCTCTAATGGGGTTTATGGGTAAAATGAAAAGTAGCAGTATTTGATGCAATTTAGTTACATGCACTGGGAATGGATTTTCCTATATCTACTTGCAATAGGTACCCTCTTGGCAGCAAACCTACATCCTCGTTTCCATGGTGTTTAAGGGGGAAGTTAAACAAAAAATTGAATCCTGTTGAGAACTCAATAAGTACGCAGGTGTGCTGCGATGGGGGTATTTTTTCTTTCTAAGCTACCAGTAGTGTGAATCTTTTGAAACTTATGTAAATAATGTTTTGAATATTGGCATAAACTGAATGGCAGGTAGTAAAAAATAAACATAATTCTGTTTTTGAGTCAATTTAGCCGGAAATGTTACACAATTTCACAAAAAAATAATCCCAACTCCCTAGTTATTCCATTCTTAGGAATGCAGATAGTTAATACAAAATGGCTTAAATGGGTGAGAACAATACCTGAACTTTCCAAGGTAACAATCGGCTATGATGGCTCCAAACAGAGGGAAAAAGTAGCAAAACATTGCAAATGCATGGTAGATAAGGGTGGCCGAGTCCTCATTATATCGAAGGATGTCCACCAGGTACAGGGAGAGAATCGCTGAAAAAGATCAAAAAGTATATGTTATACACATTCAGCACTGGTTTAATTAGTGAAGAACTTATAGAGATGATCAAGTTTTTTTTACTAGGCCTATATCTGTAAGCTATGTATAAAAAGGGAAGTTGATAATCAAGCTGATGACATACAGGACATTGAAGAAGTTAAATTACATTATTTATTCCAGTCTTGGGAATATACTGACAAATAAATGAAAGGATGGTTCCTAATCTAAATTTTTTCAACTATATGGAATTTTAAAAGATCTTTTACACAGTAGAGTCTTGCAAACCAGGACTTTGATTACCCGGAATTCTGAACATGGGCGCATTTACGGGGGTGCCTGGCACCCCCTGATTTTTGATGATTTTTAAAAATTTTTTTCATAGTTTTGTAATAATGTTTTGTAATGGATCAAAAAAGTTTTTTGGACAGTAAACATTTTTAACCAGTAAGACGTAAGCTTTCAAGTCGCGTAATCAAATCAACTATTTTAAAAGACAATTAAACTATAATATTTTGTATATAAAACTATGCATATTTTGAACACAATGCGGTAGTGTGTGTGCGACGCCACGACGTTTCTGGTCAACTACACTGCACGGTTTCCAGCAAAGGCGAGTACCCCCGCCAGCTCTCTCTCTCTCCCTCCCCCCTCACGACTTTTACCTCTGGTGACTTAATGTCTCGGAATATGATGCACATCTGTGATATAGTTTTTTTTTGTTTTTTTTTTGTGCACTCTACATGACAGTAGCATCGTTGCTCAGTGGCCAGTTTATGGCTTGGTTATTAGTTAGTGCAGTGTTTAGTACTTTTTTTAAAAGTTATTTTAAGCTATTTACTTATTTAGTTACTTGTAGACTTGTACCTTTCGAAAGGTCGACGAATATAAAATAAGCCTTATTGGAGACATTAATAACTATGAAAAATAAAACGACTCGTTATACAGCAATCACTATCAACTCATACAAACAAAACAATATTTTGATATACCCTTTTTCTTGTTTAAGTTTTTACAGCACATTTTATCAATAAAATAATGTTACTTTAATTTTAATTTCTTAAGACCATTTTTATATTCCTTGGTTCTTTGTACAAAAATTAATTAAACAAATCAAATTAACTGGAAGGTTAAATATAGGTTAACAAACGATCTTCGTTAAGATGGAATAAATACTCTTTAAAGACTCTTAAAGTGCTTTTCTAGTAAAGGTTAAAAATCAACATTCTGGAGTGGTTTTCAAGACAAAATTCCAAATTAGATAGCCAGTTTTCTCAACTGAAATGAGCTATAGAAAAATTGTAGGGGTTTATTTTTATTATTATATTATTTATAATTTTATATTTTATTTATAATTTATAATAAACTAGCAGTTACCCGGCGCGCGTTGCTGCGCTCAAATTAAGTTGTTTACATAAATATAGAGGTCTGCGGGTACCAGAAAATTCGGATAACTCCGGGTATTAGCGTGAACCCGAGTGGTCGGGCGGGTTTGACACGCCACGGGCTTTATTCGGGCGGGCTTTTATTTGAAGCCGGGTCGGGCGGGTACCTAATGCCCGAATTAAATCGGGTTGTAGGTACCCGACAGGACATTAAAAACAAACCCGGGTTTTTAAAACTAATTTACAGCCAAAATTTGTGAATTACAACATTCACGGAATAAATGGGCATCGTTGTTCCACACACTATTTTAGACTAGTGGCAATGAATACAAAAACGTTAAGAAGGTCACATCTTATGGAAGAAATGGTTAAGAAAGTTTCTATTGACGTAGTAGCGCACGAGACAATGAGTCAGATTACATTCTGACTTTGTTACAGATGGTCACCAGCAAAGAATCTCTCTCGTCCTCACGCTGCACTCACATATCATACATAACCTAACTTATGACAGTTTTCCATTACTGGACCAATTCTTTTAACTAATGTAGGAACACTTTTTCCGTCCGCCTATACTTTAGTAGTTAGTGCTCATTTTGGAACCCAAGTAAACAAATTTGAAAATAGCAGGATACCATGACGACGTTTATAACATAGCTTATTTTGGTAAACATATGATTCAATAAAATATCTTCATTAGAATAACATTAAAGTTGAAAGCCCATACGACAAAGTCTTAACCTTAAAAGGATTTAATGGCTTAAAATAACGATTCTTCTTGAAAAAAGCTTTCCAATGATACCAAATAAGCTAGGTAACTAATGTTTAAAATGATGTTTTGACGACACAATACTAAATAAGAAATTTGATATTTCCCTTTCTCTCGTACTATGTTTAGGCCGTTTCCTCTGGCGCTATCTCTATTTGGAGTGCTCAAGTTCAGTTTACAGCGCTCCTAGCGGAATAAAATGTTGGCCAATTTTTAACATGGGATGTGACCTTCTTTACGTTTTTGTATTCATTGCTAGTGGTCATAACTAACTGTCAGTCATTTCTGAGGTGGATGTGGATGAACTGGAAATACCTTAGCTTACTAGTCGCGACACTTACACATGAAAATGTGGCTTCTGAAAGAAGCTAGCGGTCTCTGGTGTCTAGAAACGTAAGCAATTTTGTTTTGTTTTGGTGCGCCATATTTCATGTTCCATTTAAAACGAATAACATTTTGATCATGAAAGATTGTATTTTTGACGTAGGAACATTTGTATTTATTAGTACAGTGCTATTTTATGCCCAAAAAATAGTTAAATCATTAAATCATTTGTTGCAAGCCTAGACACCAGTAGCGCTAGCATACTTTTCTCACTCTAACCTAAAGGAACTGCTCAGTGTCGTGACCGACTCCCACTCTTAGGCCAGAAAGATAGACTGTGTCGTAGCCAATACCGTCACCAACTGTACAAACCGAAATCAAGGTAGCAGTGGCATTGGTACTATTTACACGATAACCGGTAAATAGCAAGAGCAAAATGTTTTCAAAAGTAAATAATCTCTAGAGATTAGTGTTTGCATTATTTTTACAATACACCATTTATCAGTGTATATATTTTTACGAAATATATAATTAATATATGAATGTTCGGTATAATTGGTTTTATTGCCGAATTATTTCTCATTCCATCTTGCAAATTGTCAAAACATTAAAGATTTCCCAATAACCAATGAAAACAATTTCTTGGATAAAGTAACAGTTGGATATCCCATATCCAGTGGGGTGGAGCCCTAAAGAGCTTAAAAAACTATATTTGCAAAACCTATGGACCTATGGACAAAGAGAATCGTCCATGTCAAAATTCACCACCTGTAGGCTTTTAGTGTGAAAAAAAGGCTTTAGTGTGTGTAGGCAAAAAGAAAAAGTGTGCTTTTTGTGAGCTTCCGTAGGGCGTAGCCATAAAGACAACACAAGCACCAACATTATACCTCACACCTGGTTACTTCTATGATTATAAGCATCTGCTTGAATGAAACTTTCAAATTTTTTAATTACAGCAGTTAATTTTGTAAACACTAAATTTCTAAAACCTGACACTGCACCATTGTATGCCCTCTGGCCAATGAATACAGAGTCTTATAAGAAGAACAGGCCTTATGGCTTTAATTCTGCCGTTTTTTTTAATTGGGCATCTCACCACCTGGCTGCGCGCGCTGTACTCCTGTGCCGTTCCTTTACGTGAAATCCCCCACTTCAACCTAGCATCTACGGCGAAATCAGCGTTAATTTAAGGATAGCGCGCCGCCGTTTACACGCCCCTGGACCTACCCAAACTGGTTGATATGCTATAAATCGTATATATTCGGTTTCTGTATGAAATGCAGAATATAACAATATGAATATTTTTTAATTTGTGAAATATATGTAATTTACAAGTTGGAAACTTTTAATTTTTTATTTAGTCTGACATTAAAAAGTTACTAAGCGAGGATTTTTTTTTATTTTTGGGTCAGAAACAAACTTTCAACGGGAAAGTTGTTGACATTTAGATGAATTTCATCATGTAATTGAGTAATTTACGATTAAATGTTTTGATCGTTTGCAATTGAATTAATAGTGCTTTGAAGAAATTCACTTTGAGTCTCGCGCTCTCTTACTTCATCGTTTGGTCTATGATTTCATAAGAATGACAAGGTGTATTGACTATCTATTTTTTACTTAATATTTGTTAAGCACATAGTTGTGAAATCTTATAATTTTTTACACTCTATATAATGAAACATAACCATTATTTCGTCCAGCAATGCTGAAGTATTCTATGATGCTTGTTTTTCTAAACAAGATATGTTATTTTAAATCATGATTAAATAAATAATTTAATGCTAAATATTTTAAAATAAAAAAATACTTTTTTAACCTATACTGTACTCATAAAATATGTATTCTAGTAATAAACACAACATCTTGCGAAACTTTCAATTCTAAACTACATTAAAGGCGCTAGATCGCAAAGCGAGGAGTCTACTTATTTTGAGCCACAGACGTCTTTGGGGTCATTGACAAAAATTAATGTCGAGCTGTTTATTATTATATTATTAGTATAATCCAGTTTGTAATTTACTTTGTCTTCAATAAATTTTTATGGCCGCATAAATATTAAATCAAATTGAGCAAAAATTATGAAAACATTTGTTATCCTGTACATTCATTTGTAACAGTGCTATGAAATTGCTATTTCAAAAAATAAAAAAAGTTGATTTATAATAAAAATAAATTAAGAATGAATTTATAAAGGTAAATGTAAATTATATAATTAATTAAAAGTAACCCTCTAAGTTTTCGCCGTTAACATTATACAATGTCGTTAAAGTGTGGCCAACGTTAACGTTAGAACAAGAATGTACTCTACAATTTGAATCAAAAGGTCATGCAACAATAATTTTTAATGGTTTAAAATGTAATTTTAGTCAGATTTTTCGCTATCCTACCCATGTTATCAGCCTTTCTGTAGGGAAAAATTTAATAATGTTTCTTGGAAAGGCAGAATTGGCAGAATTGTATGATTGAAAAAAATTGATTTTGCACATCGTTTAATGTATAAAATTTTACAACTAAGTAACGCTCATTGGAATATTAGTTAATAAATTAAACGGTAGTAGCTCCTAGACAAGACAAAACTTTCTGATAGGCCTATGTAAGATACGAGAGTGTCGGCCTAATGTTTATGGATTATCGACCGACCTGGAAAGAATATGTGGAAAGAATATCTAGAATATTGGAAAGAATATATTTGTTTAATTAAAACAAATTTTTTAACGTGAACGAGCTTTCGTCCACAGCCAAAATCCCTTTTTTATGAATGATTTAATAGGGCTTATTAAATATTTTGGCCATGTTACTTTATTACATTAAATTAATTTAAAATGTAAACAATTTATAGAATGAGTCATTACATTCCAATAAACATTAAAATACCTTTTTTTGGAAACATTAATGAGGAAAATTGATATTTAAGTAAACTTAATATTAGTAAAAAAATTATATAAGTCTTCATGCAACTAATATTTTGTAATAAGAAGTTTTAATTATGGGTCTTGTTATTTTAGGTTTACCTCGTTGATAACGTACACGAGTATTACTAACCATCTACTTCTGTAATTACAAAACTACAAGCTAATTACTAATCACGGCCGTAGGCATGGCCCACGGCTACCTGCCAATCAACAATTAAACTTTTACCTTTGAATAAGCGTAGAAAGAGTCCTACGGATTTTAAATATTAGGCCAACTTTAAATTAACTGTGCAAATGTAAGTATTTCTCAACTACTTTCTCAAAGACAAAATTTACCAAAGCAATAATTAAAAAAAAACTTTATCGCAGACCAACTTTTCATGTGATTAATTTGAAAGAAATTGCTTCGCAATGTTTTTACATATTTATCATAACGATTTTAATCTAACATTAAATTAACACCGTAGTTATTTTTATTTAGGCCTAGTGGTAGCCTAGTTTTTACTATGAAAGATTACAATTTTCAATAAGAACGATTTTTTTTTTTTGCAATGAAACGCTGCAATTTAGAATTGGTGCTTTAGCGGCGGTGGATGGAGGGGGATGTAGTAACTGGAACAGCCAGCTGTGTGTATCCGTACGTTGGAACAGCCAACTCTCGACGCAACCTGGTGGTGAGATGCCCAATTAATTACAACAATGAGGGGCGTGGGGGCGCGTAGAGCAGTTGGAACAGCCAACGCTCAGCGCAGCCAGGTGTTGAGATGCCCAATTAAAAAAAACGGCAGAATATTTAACATGGGGCCTGTTCTTCTTATAAGACTCTGTATTCATTGCTCTGGCTCAGAGCCCTTTGGACAGATTTACACTAAACTTCACACAAACCATCCTTGAATAATGCTTAATAATGCTTGAATGTTTCGTTACAATCGGTTGAGCGGTTTCAGGGTCTATAGGCAACATACATATATATTTATATACATACTTCCTCTTTTATAGATATAGATTATAAATTATATAGTTTATAATTTGTTATTATACTTTTATACTATTATACTGTAATAGTAAATTGAACAGCGGTACTTCTTTGTTTTACATAAGCCACTATTTCTTTTTAGGTTATTTTGAATTGCCGCGGTCTTAAAAAAAACACATGCATTGAAAGAAGACTATTTACTGAACATTGTGTGTTTTACAGTTTTTGAGGTGTGCTTAAAGTCATCCATGTAACCAATGACAGTGGCGTACACATCTCCTCCCGAGACAGCGACGCTGCGCGTTGGGTTATAATATAGCTGTCTTGCTGTCTAGACGGTCTTTCGTATGACTTATCGCTACCGTGAGGTTTGTTTTGAGTTAGTGAAAGTATTTCTGACCTATACTGCATATCAATAACAGAAAAAATAACAGGGTGCTCCGCTGTAAACTTGGCTGATTAGGCCTACATCAGGCCTGCGGTGTCGCGGCCGCATGCGGAGATGCATACGCCGCGATCATCAGTGACATGACTGAGTTTAAGGAAGAAGAACTCAAAAACCGTAAAACTTAGAAAAGTGAAATTTTTTCACAATGCTCAGTAAATACTTTTCTTTCAATTTATATGTTCGTTACAGATCCCAGTTCAAGATAACATGAAAAAGTAGCTAGCTTATGCATGACAAACAAGTACTTAAACAGCTAGGGCCTACTTGGGATAGGGCTTGAAACCTGCCATTTAAATAGGATTTTGGGTTTGGATGAGCATACAACGATTCATACTTTAGGATAGCTGGCACCCCGAAAAATTTTGACCTAAATCCGCCCATGATTCTGAATAACTTGGAGAGCACTGTGAAGTGCAGTATAATTTGTTTTAAGTTAGTGAACGTATTTCTGACCTATATATCAATAACATAAATAATAACAGCGCACTGTAAATTTGGCTAATTATGTGTATTAGGTGCGGGGATGCATTTGCCGCGACCATCGGTGACATAGCTGACTTTAACGAAGCAGAACTAAAAAACCGTAAAATTTTGAAATGTGAAATTTTTTACACAATGCTCAGTAAATACTTTTCTTTCAATTTATGTCTTTATTAAAAGATCCCAGTTCAAGATAGCATAAAAAAGTAACTGGCTTATGTATATAGTATCTAAACAGCTAGGGCCTACTTGCAACAGGCCTTAAAACTTACCATTTAAATAGGATTTTGGTGTTTGAATGAGCATACAACGACTCATACTTTAGGATAGCTGGCACCCCCAACAATTCTGACCTAAATCCGCCACAATTTTGACAAAATGTATACTGTTAGTGTACCTATGTAGTCAATGGTACTATACAAAAACTTAACACGGTCGCTACCAACCGCCGCATATATGCGGCAGTCTGGCCACTCACTCAGCCCACAAACAAAATCATGGACTTCCCTGTAGACTGGTCCTAGTGGTTGTGCCTTATGCCACAGACCACAAATAGCATCAATAGAATCTGTCCAAAAGTGTAAAATGATATCAGTTCTAGCCACAGACCAAGCGCCGCACATATGTGGCGGACAATCATGTAGACCGTGCCTAAACTATCTAACATTTAAAATAGACTGTTCCGAAGAAATTTTGTATTTAATATCAAAGACTCATCGCCACAGATCTGCGACGGCAGTCTATTGTAATGAATTCAGCCGCCGCAGATCTGCGGCTGTGGGCTTGGAGTAGAGCTCGTCCGCCGCAAATCTGTGGTTGTGGTTTGTGGTTACGATTTTTTTAAATATTGTGGTAGCGAACGTGTGAAATTGTAAGATGCAATTAAAATTACCATCAAAGTTTAAAAAAAAAGCTTCTGCTCTGTAAAAAATTGAGCATGTTTAAATGTTATGTGGTAGAATTGCCATTAATTATGCAATACAAGGGAATGATTCTTTAAGGTTTTTTTATTTAGTTAAAGTAGCCCTTTAAACAAATTACAAAATTTTAATACGTAAATAATAATTGTATTTTGATAAAATTAAATTTAAATAGTGTGATTTAATTCATAAAAATTACTTACTTCGCATTCCATAGTACGAGAATCTTTCACAGAATTCATTTCCAACTATGAAGAACACTGATTTTGGATATCTATGTTTCTGAAACAAAAAAAAAAAAAATACAATAAGCTTTACGTTATTTCTTATAATAATGTAAATTGTAATGTTCAATAAACTTACTACATCATGGATAGTTTGTGAGTCATTAAAACCTCATATTAACTTATAGTTAAGTATTTCAAACTATTCATACTACACATAGAGAATTTATTTAATGGCATCTTTAGGACTGCTTTCCCAAACACAGCTTAAAATAGTTTAACTTACTTAGTTCAATGTTAAAATATGGAAAAACTTTTGTTTATACTTGAGTTATTAAAGTTTAAATTAACTTGAAGAAAGCGACCTTAAGACTTTAAGAGTCTACAGTACTTGCCATCTTTTATTTTTATTCCCATAAGACTAATGATGAGTTTGAAACGTCCTCTACGCCTTTTTTATTGGTAGAAAAAGATTTTTTTATTTTAAAAAGTCCTTTTTAAGTGATAATAATGAATTTAAGTTTTAATTCAATATTTCTTTTATAAAACTAACTTATAATGTACTAATTTATTTATGTTTTGATTATAACTTTATTCAGTGGTTGGTTTTTAACGAATAGAAAAACTGTTAGGCCTAATGCAATTGCATTTAACAAACATTTGGAAATGTAACTTATTTCACAATTAAGTTAATTGGAATTCAATTAACTTAAATAAACTTGGAACCAACAAAAATGGTTTCCAACAACCGCCACAAAACTACATCCAACTAGGTACATGAAAGTGAGTTCAGGTATTCAGATTAAATTTTATTCAGATGATAATTTTTTTTCTTTTTTCCATATTTAGTAATTTATTTAACTCTATGTATATATATTTTTTCAAGAAGGTTAATACTGTATTTTGTATATTAATAACCCTTTTTTGTATCTACTCAAGTAATATTGTTAAAACCTAGCTCTTAATAAAACTTAAATAAAAAGCACATCAGAGGGTACTGATGGCGAACTCTTCCCCACACACAGACCTGTAGTCTTGTGGGGAATATTTTCCATTTATTCATATTTTTCTGATGTAATGTATGTAATTTCTTTTTTGGAATAAATATATTGTATCTTGTAATTCAAAGAGAACCTTTCACCTACAAATAGAGCTGATGAAGGCTAGATATAAACTCCGTTAAAAAAACTTAGCGCTGCTCTTTTGTCATCAAGTGCCTGATACACATTTGTAACATAGAATAAACCAGGCGAAGGAATTATTGGAAGCGTCAGTGAATAACCCAGCGGTGCTGTGGCGTCAGGATGGGCTAGAGTAATTGCATTTGACAGACTCTCATTACAGTTATCAAAAGCTTGCTGTAGGTCTGGCTTCCTTGTGATTTGTTTATTTCCACGCAGGTGAGTGATAGTGACGTGGAAAGGGGCCTGGTTTACAAAGGG
Organism: Neoaliturus tenellus; assembly: GCA_030545055.2. NCBI lineage: Eukaryota > Metazoa > Arthropoda > Insecta > Hemiptera > Cicadellidae > Neoaliturus > Neoaliturus tenellus. Next base: position 230,557,412 of record CM061531.1, read on the forward strand.
ATTAGGCAAGATTTTTCGCTTTAATAGAAGTTAACCATACCTAGGAACCGACGAAGAGCACGAGAGAGAACGACTAAATCCTTCTCAACTGCTTTGGCTACTGGTACCTACATAGACGTTGAAATACACTCATCTCTCATTCATATTCAGGTTTAAATACCCACTATGTGAGGTCCCTGTCTCAAAATAGTGATTAGTGATATGTGATGAAAAATAGGTTGTCTGTACCTGTAGCCTAAATAATTTTTACTCAAAGCTGAGCTTATTCTTAAGTCATGAATGCTGGCTCTAAACATTGTTAAAAAATGAAATAGATTAATTACAGATGATGATTCATCAGGTAAAACTGGCTTAGAGCATTAAGCGCATTTGTGCTTATTGTATGCATATGTAAGTTAGGTATATTGTAAATGTAAAAGACATGATTAAGTTATTAATTGAATTAATAATTAATTTATTAAAATTTTAAAACATCATCAGTTTAAATTTGAAACAAACAAAATAATAAGCGTAAAATATGGTTGATACTTTTGTATGTATTGAACTTTTTTTGATATGTCTTAGAATTTTTTCGTTATCAAACATTCATGATCTGTTGCACCTTTAGCAAGTTAATTCAACATTGTGACTTAGTTTATAAAATAATATTGTAAATGGTGTTTGCCGTGGAAAATAAATAAATAAATAAAAATAAAATAAAAATAAAATACTACTGCAATGTAATAGGACATGATACCGTTCTAAAAACCGGTGCATAAAAAAAATCCCAGCGGTTGCTAATTACTAACAAAATCCACAAACAATCATGATCAATTTACAAACAACACTGCTGCCATCACAACAAACCCACTAACTTGCACTCCTTGAAGTAAATATCCTCTGTCATCCGTGTCCATATTGAAGCGTTCAACCGACACGGTATCACCAGCATTATCAGAGAATCGCGGCCGCGCACCCGACAAAGGCATGTCGCACGAACAAAACAACACTGACTAGAAAAGAGAAGAGCCTATGGTTGTTTACAATCAACAGGCAACAGCTGATTTCCTCGCGGTATGAACACGTTCACGTTCACAGCTGATTACGTAACAAAAACTTTCGTTGCTTGTTTGTAGCGTCGGGTCGGCGTCTGCTGTGAAGTTAGGTTATGTTTCTGTTTCCCGCCACGCACTCGCATCACATCAGAACAATCGCGGGCGCATCTCTCCGGCCACTATGTTATTGATTTGGTCGCGCAAGTTTGACATAGCTTTTTAGTGAGGCCGAGGCCTACATGTTTCATCAAGATAAATATTAGAAATCAAAATGACAAGCACAACTTTGATTACAATTCTAAGAAATACAAACAAGAACATCTATTTATTTATTTATTTTCCACTGCAAACGCCATTTACAATGCTAATTAATTAAACTTGCTAAAAGTGCAATAGATTATAGGCCTACAATATTTGTGAGTAAAATATTCGAAGATATTAAAAGTTACTTATCTACCGGTACTGATCCACACTTTCGAATAAAAAGCGAAACTCTGAACGAACGAGGGAATTCAATCTCCATTCGAAATGATTAATAATTTAGCCTGTTTTACTGGTAATAGATTAAAAACTAATTCAATTGTAAAATTTATGAAATAGCTCCACTAACAAAGTGTGATTCTGATGTGATTTTCTCCATGATCGTATAGAGCCAAAACAATAAAAGGTTAAACCTAAGATAATTAGTTATTGTATATAGTTATTGTATTTTAGTCAAATAACAATCCCGTTTATAAAATGTAATCGTTATTTCATAATTTAAGGGAATAACTTTTTGTAGGCATAAGTTCCCATTAATTTATACTAGAAGTTAATTCTTCACGTAATTGGATTTGAGAACTAAAGATGGGCAACCCCAAATTCATTTTTCAAAAATAAAATAAAACACTTTTTCATGATGGATTAAAACACGTAGGCAAATAAATTCATAACCATTTTAAAATTTGAATTAGGTTCTTATTAATTTGATTATCCCTTGAGGAGCGTTTGAAAATTGGCTTAAACTACCTACAAAATTTGTATTTAATACTTTTAAATATACTTAAATTAATGTACAAAGGGATAGACTATTTATTGGGATGTTTCACATTTATGTCAAGTATAATTTCAGAGTTAGTTACTGTACATTAGAAATCAGTAGGCTTACTATGATTAGGTCTACTTTTAAACAAGTGTTACCTGACTGTTGTTACTTTTAAATACCGATAATTCTCAAGCCTTAATTCAGTTATTGAAAATAAGCTTCAGGAATAAACTGAAATATTTAATTTTCTTAAGCAACTTTAACAAAAGTTGGGGGAACCACGTGCATGGTGACCCCCTCCCCCCCCCCCCAACCATCACCTCCCAACCACCATCCGACATGGCGCATATGCTTGTTTGCAAACTTTAATTATCTTTCATCAGTTTTTTATAAAGGGTTTCCTCGCGCAAAGTAAAAGTACAGGATGTAAAGGATAGGCCTTTAAATAGGTTTAAAACCACCATCCATGAACAGTAGGCTATTTGTACCGATTTAATCTCTTATTAAAACAATGTAGCCTACACTGCGTATCGTAAAGACATTTTAAAAGCTAAAAAAATGTTGGTTCACGCAGTTAATATATGGGTAACGTAGCTAGCATTTAATGAGAATTAAATAATATTAGCCTATGCGTCCATACCTACACTGACACATACAATAAACAGTTAACTATCAAAATGATCAAATGAAGACGATTACATGCTGTATTGATTTGGAGTATAAATATGACAGTATAAACTAACAAAGTATTTACCGAGGAGATTATTTCTATCGTTTCCAGAACCATGTTGTGAGACGACGATGACTTCGGAAACCTGAACTAAAAAATCGAACACCACAACTAATACGACGCGTCCATCGAAAGCGGCGCACTTGATGGACTGACGACGGTTGAATTAGTTACAAAGGAAAGCGACAGGCTGACCAACTGGTCTACTTCCTGCGAGTTAAAAATCCCCGCATCACCACGCGGTTCATATTGGGATATTATGATCTCTGTCGGTTCGCTTCGATTTACCATCATACTGACTAACTTGCTTTATTTTATTCTCTCTTCTTCGCCTAATTTGGCCCTATAAAGAGATCATCTCTCACAAAGAAGAAAAATACCCCCGTCGCAGCAGACCTGCGTACTCAGCGAATTTCCAGTGGAATTTCAGATTATTTACTTTCCCCGTAAAAACACCATAGGATCGAGTATGTAGGTTTGCTGCCATGGGGTGTTGTTAGAAAATCTAAGTTAATCAATAATTGGTGAATGTAAACACAAAATTGTATTAAGCTCTGGCAATTTTTTATTTTCCCTATAAACCCCATGGGGGTGAGTATGTAGGTTTGCCGCCATATGGGTTTTGTAAGCAATTATAAGTTAAGCCCTATCTAGACAATGTACATACCAAATTTGATTAAGTTATGTCAATAAATAAGCAAGATATAGGGTTTTCTTAATTTTCCATAAGAATAACATGGAAAACACATTTTTGGATTTTCCCCGTAACCAGTTATGCTAAGATAAAAATTCAAAATACCAAATTGTTTGTTTTTTTAAGCTCTTTAAAATGGTTTCAGTTAAAATTGATGAATTTTGAAATTTGAGGCCAAAAAATGCCAAAAACCCATTTTTGACCCCTTTGAAACCCCATAAAACCCCGTTCCCATGACCCGACAATGCTGGTTCGCGAACTCATGAAAATAGACCTGGTCTTACACCTTCATACCAAATTTCATCAAAATCGGAGGTTCCCTTCAAAAGTTATCGGTACCACGGACACATATATATATAGATAGATAGATAGATAGATAGATAGATATATATATATATATATATATATATACATATATATGAAAATGAACGAATGGTGTTTTTGGCTTCTGGGGACCTCAAAATGAAAAAGTAAAGTGGTCCCGGGCTTAGGTCTTACCATGACTACTACCGTAATAGCGTATTCCCTATAGGGAAATTCGCTAAAAACAAGCAAAATTGGAACTAGCCTAGCAGAACATGCAGCAAATTAAAATTGCAGATTCCCCAACCTCGAGGTCATCTTCCAGGAACATTCAAGCTGTGGTAGGGCCACGTGGCATAATTATATATGACTACACTACTTGACACTACAGGTACTGTTTGTTGCATGAAGTTATCAGGTTTCTTATCGGGAAAAGAACAATACTGATTTCACTTTTTATGGGAGTCTAATTTTAGATTTTAGCCTAACTTTTGTCAATGGTCGTATACTGTGATAAAATGTACACAAATATGTAAGGTATGAAAGTAAATATAAAATGGCTCTATACTTCAAAATAGGTACTGCCAGAGCTAGAACATAAAAGTATTTAACATGAGTACGTTTTGATACCGCATTGTGCAATCTCCAGTAGGTGTATTGGTGCAAAGAATGTTTATACTTGAAAAAGAAATGTTCTATAAATAAAGGATTTACGATTAGGCCTAAACTTTCAGAGGAATATATTATTACTGAAAAAATCGAATATCAATGGAACCGTTTCCATGTTTTGTATAGAAAGGAAAAATATTAAACATAGAGTGAGCATGGGGCAATTTGGAAATTTTGAAAATTTTATAGCGCGACAAGAAACCCCACTCCAGCAACATTATTGACTCGAATATAGAATTTATATAGTAATGACTCGTGACTCCTGGTCCTGATCAGTTACCGAATCAGTTGTGAGCTTGAAAAATTAATTTACCAACACCTATGACTATAGGCGAGGTTTGTTTCATATCCGTTATATCAAGACCGCGCTGGAAACACTTATTTGACTTTTTCTCTGAACGACATTGTTGTCCGAGGTCAGACATTGTTGTCTGCGGACAGACCGCTACGTCAGTTGGCCAGTCAGCTGTTTCTGTCGATGACCACGCCAATCAACGCAAGTGGCAGGCGCTTATTTACTCATACCATTGATTACTACTGATGATATCGCCCTGACCTCATAAAGCTCGCTGAAATGTGAGTTTAGATTTTTATTAAATGATTAAAGGGCGAAATGTGTTTATATTACAGCAGTTAACTGATTGGGGCAACCAATACGGTAAGGGGCCAATTGGACAACTGAAAGCTGCCATGTTCGGCCAGTTTTTTCCAATGTTGAAACATATGCAGCATCAGACCTTGGGACAGTGATGGTTTTGTGTTACAATGTTGTCGATTGTATCCACAGCAATAACAGACGTTTCATTGTTTCTCTCAACCTGTTGGAGCCCCGCTGTGGTTAGTAATGAGCTCAGAAGAAATCTGAAGTGTCCGCTACAGCACTTGCAAAATGTAATACAGTATGTAGGTTAGCAAATGTCTTTAACAAAACAGTATTTTTTTATTATCGCCTAATTTTTATACCAATCTTTTTATATAGTCCAAGTATTCTTTAGAAGACCTTATGAGATCCCCCTTCTCTTAGAAAATGTGTTATAAGTGGTATTATACATGTCACACAAATACATTGGCCAAACTATAATATTTGCTAGCCTATTTATAGAAAACAGATGGAATATCTAACGTTTGGAAAACCCTTTGATCTATGCCTTACTTATAGCACATATTTCAAAAGGAGAAGAACGCTAAGATCAAACCAAAATCATTTACTCCTACGAAAGAATCCATGTCAAATCTCTTTATGTCAGCATACAGGAGGTTTTCAAATACTGAATGAATGGGTCAGTAGGATAGTCAGCCAGTAAATGATAAGACATTTCCTTTAGCATACAGATAACATATATATTGTATTGTTACAAAAACTTGCTTAAAACAAATTATTTTTTAACAAAGGTTTTTAGCACAATCTTGCTAACAACACATAACCATAAAAATGATATTAACGCAAATGAGTCATCTCCAACTTAAGGCATGTAGCGCAGTCGGCTATGTTAACCATACGGCTTTTAGGCAAAACATGGTATTTTATTCCCTGGTTTCGTTTTTCACCTGATTTCATGAAATTTGGTAATAATTTAGTTCAATAGTTATATTAGAGCTCTCATGCCTTAAAAGTCTTAATGTGAAAATATAAGTCTCAGTGGCGTAGAAAAGTAAATAAATTTTCTTACTTTTAAGATTTTTTTGTATACCAATGCAATCTAATTTTACTCATATGTCAGGTATGAAGGCCCTAGATCTCAACTTAATATTTAAAGAAAAATATTTTTTCCTACCACTGCATGGAAATAATCACATTGCCACAGCTGTAATCCTACGCAAAACATTTCATTTCCGTTTTCCGGTCCTTTTCCGCTCTAGAGCGATAATGGAACATTGGCGCACGCTAAATCAAGGTTATTTTAAATCTACAATAGGTTAGAACGGTAAAGAAGGTGACGTCACAACACAGACTAGTTTCTATTGGTCAGAAACAATCACCATAATTATTACAAATTAATGGTAGTTGCTTTGCTCTGAATCAGCTGATTTCACGGACAGTATTTTGATAACACTAACTTCCGGTTACACATCTATGCAGGTGATTACGATTTATTACAGTTATTAAGTTAATGAAAGTTAATGAAGTTAAATTTAAAGTTGACATAATTGTGTACGTTTATTAAATACATTTAATCGGTTGTAATTATGGTGGCAGGAAAAATATTGTGTGTATTACGAGCACAAATAGTCATTGCCGCTCTTAATACACAAATAGCTATTAACGATAAATATTGTTACACCATAATAAAAAAAACTTGATTTTGTGGGGTTTATAGAAAGTAAAAAATTGTTTACGAATTTTTACCTTAACTTTGAGTTGATACCATTTAATAGAAACTGTTCTCTTATTGAGCACAATACGGTAATAAAACACAATTTAAAGTTTAACAATTGATTTCAGACTTCATTGGCTCCACTGGCTGCCGAGACTGTATGTATTTTTTACGACTTCTTAGGGACACCCCCTAAAGGAAGTGTTAGAAAAAAACTTTATTGACCTATGCCTTGCAATAAATTTATAACTATTTATTTAATACCCCAAGAGTTTTTTCTTTGTTTTGTAATTGGAACTCCTTCTACAACCGATTTTAAATTTTTTATGGTGTCATTGGATATTGCTTGGTCTGTAGTTGTTTCCGCAAAAAAATAGAATAACATTGGGATTGGGTTGATAATTTTAAACATGTCTGTTGATGTACAGCTGTAAATAAGTGTAGTTTTGGGTGATTGTTGATACAGTAGTCACAATATTGAGTTGGTCCGGTGTACGGTAATTGATTTAGAACTAAACATAGCATTTTTATAGCGTAATAGTAAAAATTAAATTGCTCGATTTCAAACAAAAAGTACACTTGTCATTTTAAAGTACTTTGAATTCTGAGCAATTTGCCACAAACTTAACCTCAAAAAGTCGATTACAACGAGAACTTTGAAATTTTTCTGCAATATGATCAATGCAAAGTTTGATCGTTTGTTATTTTTACTTGGTCATCGTTTTGAGATCGGTTTTCGGCACTGTTCTCTATATTAACAGAGCCCTTTGGCTTGATGTATGACATGTTGTCACATTTAAGATTTTCATCTTACTCCCCATGGGCCTTCCCCTTAGAGGTAAAATCCTACCCATGTTTGAACAGTAGATTTAAATGGCTTATATATAGTTCATATCTTAAACTAAATTTGTACAAATTTGTTAATATGTTCGACAAGTTATTCTTTTACGAAAATTGTATACCTCGTTTTTTATTAACACTACTTGATGAAATTGACACTGGAATTCGCTTACAACCAACGTAGGTTTGTTGCGATAAAAATATTTTTGTACTTATTGATCCTTGTAAACTATACAATAGCCTATAAAAGCCAAGGTCAGTAGGAGGTGGGCCGTTCATTTAGCAAAGCATTATCAGTGGAGAATGTGCAGTAAATCATTCTCCACGAGAGTTTGTTATCACGTGTTCGTTGTCAGCTTATGCTCAATATTCCTGTAATTAAATGTCGCATGATTCATTGATGCTTTATGACTGAATGCAGTCAATATCAAATCCTTTTTCAACCATTATGAAAATATAAATCTAATATAACGTTTATTTTCATATAGACACTCGACAGAACTGTAATGAAAATTAAATATTCTGTAGCTAAATATATATAAAAAATGGCATCTTTTATACCCAAATACATGTATAACGATAACCTATGCAAAACTTATGGTGTTTATATTTATAAATGTATTTTGTAATTAATGCCAACATGTAAGTTAAATTATGCGTTGGTTACGATAACATTAGCTTTATAGCAGAAAATACTACTTTTCTGTGGCTCTGTTAATAAATATACTCTGTTTAAAAAGCACATTTTAGTTAAGTAATAATTTATCTTTTCAGCTAACAATGTTAAGTGGATAGCAAGTTGTGCTAGTTTTGATGTATATGTAGTAGCTCAAAACATAAAACAATCATCTAGGTACAAGCATTGACTATACATAGTCAATGGTATAAGTATAAATATATCAACCCAGTTCTATTTGTTGGAATATCTCGCACAAATTATCAACAAATAACAAGACATTTCTCTTACATAGGCCTTACATAGAATTTTTAATTTTAAATGTAGTGGTCTTTGAAAAGAATATATCCTGATGTATAAAAGTAAAGAAACGGGCTTTCAGTTGCAATTTTGAACACGTTATTTCTTAAAATAACTATTTGAAATTGCACCCAACCTTTTCATACAAAAATGTGGATTAATTTTTTTTAAGGTCCAGTGAAAAGATTCATTGTTATAATTTTAATATTCTTATTAAGCTTTATCTGCCGGCTCTGTCATAACAGTTAAAAATTGAAATTGATGGTTATTAAAATGTCGATGCCAGAACGGACAACAGCTGTATGCATCGGGAACATCGCAAGTAAAGTAGCCCAAGGTCAGTTAGGCAACCATTACCTACCCTGACCCAACGGGTCTCCTGCCTGCTAGGTCGCTGGGCGACATATTGGCAAATGCTCAGCCGAACCGCTCGACAATCTTTGGTGACAAGCCAGATAAATGTATCTACTCCTTGAGTAAATGACTGATACACATTGGCATCTGTCTACCTCCACGGCTGATTTTGATAGTATTGATTACAGGATTCATTGACAAATTGTAAATCATGAGTTAATGAGAGTGGAATTATGGGATTAATCATTAGATGATATCAGTACAGGACAAAACTACTTAGGAAGTAAGCTATTTACTCAAGTGCTTACATGTAAGCTTAGCTTATATACAAACGAAATCTCAAATATGGTTACAGTCAGCTAAAAACTTGTAAAAGTTCTCAGTTTAAAACTTAAAGACGAAAAAACTAAACATCACAACTAACTATGACAAACAGATGATTATATTTTTCACTGAAGTTTTTTAGCAGAATCACAACCGACTATTAGGTTAATAAAATTCTTGGTTATTTCAAAGATGATGAAATTTAAAAAATTATTATTATTATTATTATTTTAAATCTAATTACAAAAAAAGTAGATTCTACGGGACAAGGGTATTTCAATTAATACGTTCCTGAGGTTTACATTCTATTAATGATTAGCCATACATCATTTCATGACTTTTTTAGAAAATAAATTTACTAAACTTATTCATCATTTGTATGTCAAATAATTAATAACAATCATAGAGGAATACTCTAATTTTACCATCAATGTCATTGTTGACACTGATTTAAGCTGACGCATGAGTAATTTCAACGTTTAGATTGGTGGGTAAAAATAGTCCATCACTGCATGAAAGCTCTGTAATGGGAATTCCACGCTTAACGTTATTAAATATAGGTTGTAAATTGAAAATATAGTTAGGCATACATTCTAGTTTTGTTCTATAACATTTTCCAAACCATCAAGTATTGGGCAATAGTAGTGTAAAATTGCGGCCGCTGGCCCAGTTCAAGGTCACCTGAGGGATGACGTCATCGAGGTCAATGACCTCACCGATGACGTCATCGATGACGTCATCGATGACGCAATCGATGACGTCATCACTAATGACGTCATTTCGATGACGTCACACCCATGACGTCACAGAAATGACGTGCTGATGACGTCATCACCCCTTACGTCATCAAAACGACGTCACCGACGCCACTAAGGTCAAGGTCACGCAGAAACTTAAAATTTTTTAGCACTTTTGCCGTTTCTCGCACTACGCTCCGAGTTTCAGTCAGAGTCCCCGTGACCTTGACCACTTGGAGCGAATTTTCGACGAGAAACGGCAAAAGTGCCAAGTTAAACTCGAGTTTCTGACATGACTCTGCCTAAATGGGCAATCGGTTATCCCTCAGGTGACCTTGAACCAGTACAACGCCCGCAATTCTATGTTACTGTGACCTTGAACACTTAACAACGGAGCGCCGACACCGATGCGCACCCCACGACAGCCACCGAGTGACTGACTATCAGGCTCTGTGTACTCTAGGTATATGGGGAAGTGGAGGGGGAAATCTCAAGGTCATCCAAATGGAGTTTTAAAAAAGTTGAAGAGTAGAAAGACTACTCTTGTGCTTCCTGGGCGACCTCAGCAATCTCTAATGGATCTGTAAACCAATCCGATCTGTAGCGGCAGGAGTCCAGAAAACAGGTGCACCACCCATCAGGTTGTCCGTAGCATTTCCGACAATTGGTAAGATTGGAGAAGTGAAATTTAATACACCGCTGCGGACAACAAGTATAAAAGTATTTGGATTTGTAGATTTTGAAAGTTTGTAGTACCGGCGGTGGCAGCTGTTGGTTCTTGCATCTACACCTGCAACACCCGAAGCATTCACATTGCCGGCAGGCCAGCCCATCCACTTGCCACTTTGGTAAGAGGAAACACTTATCCTCACAGCAATAGGTTGTCCCCGTCTCTTCCTCCCAACGCTTCTTTGCACAATATGTGACGCCTTGTATCTCCAAACACCTATGCTCGCAACATGAGATGCGCTTACTTTCCATAGTTGATGTTGCTTTGACGAGGGAGCACGATGAAGTGATGCTGTGGTCAGTGGGAATGGGGTTTATATAAACTAAGGTGAGTGGAGGGGGAAAGGTCAAGGTCATCCAAATGGAGTTTTAAAAAAGAAAAGAGTAGAAAGACTACTCTTGTGTATCTATAGCGATTTCATTGATAGTGAGTGCTTCTGTATGCCAAGTTGATCTGTACTGACAGGCTCCTAAATAATGTTTGCAAAAACCTGCAAAATGATTGTTGCACAATTTGCAGCCAGTTAGCTGTTTTAATGTGAATTCAATGCAACGTTCAGGGCAACAAGTGTACTTATGCCCTCTCATCTGGTACACATGGAATGTCTTCAACTCCGGTTTCGGCTTCTTCCAAGACTTGCACTTACACATGCATTGACCAAAAGCTTCACATTTTCTACACGCCAGGCCATCCGCAACATCAATGTCATTTGGCCATGAAAAACATTTCTGTTCGCAACAGTAGTTGAGTCGACTCTCCATGTTGCTGTGGTGAAGGTGCGCGATGAAATGATGCTGCAGTCATTGAGAGTGCACCTTAAATAAACTCAGTGGAGGGGGAAAGGTCAAGGCCATCCAAACGGAGTTTTAAAAAAGATAACTAGTCGTCCTCCTCCTCCTCGTCCGTTGTACTTAGAGAGCTGTCAGACGAAGAGCCCCGTGCAGGTGCTCCCCAGATGAAAAACAAATCAATTTTAAAACGAAGACCAGGATCTTGCATCATCAATTCCTTTAATTTGTCACATACTAAGTCGACCTTGTGTAAGGTGTCAACAACAAGCTTCCAATTTGTTGGCTCAATATAACTTGTAGTAGAGTCTGCCTCGCTGATAACCACATCCTCCGGCCGTATTGGAGTGTAAAGATGTGTAAAGTTCTTCGGCTGTAGCTGAGGTTCAGGCTGGCTGGAAGTGGAAGGTTGAGTGTGGACCCCTGTCGCATCGAAATCCATAGTCATTCTACATTCAATGTTGGGGTTTTCGTTTAATACATACACCAATTTCTCATGCAACATATCCACTTCTGCCGAGTCTTGCAGATGAACATTCCAGGAAAATGGCCATTCTTCATCCGTAGTGGAGTCAACTCGAGAAAGAGTGCTGTCCGCCATGATAGCTAAGCAAGGAATGATGTGAGCTACAGACTGTGGTAACAGTATTGAAAAGTAGAGGGGGTAAACCAAAAGTACGTGGAGGGGGTATTTTCAAGGTCATTTAATTTGGGTTTTAAAAAAGGAAATAGTGGAGGGGGAATTCTCAAGGTCATCCAATTTAGGTTTTAAAAAAAAGGAATGAAGCTTACTCCTCTTCAGCCTCGTTGTCCCCTGCATCTTCATCAGCCTCATCTTCATCGACGTCAGACTCGCCGTAAGGATAGATCGGGGACATTGGCGAATATTGTGGAGATTGTTGACCGTTGTTGTCGTCCCCTTGCATTCTAACTTGGGACCAATCATAATTTAAATTCATTTGTATTATGATCCCAGGGTTGTCCCGCAGTATTTCCTTCATACGTTCGCAAATTGACTCCAAATAGTGTACACTATCGATCGACAGTGTCCAACCCGTACTTGTACCGACATCAGTAGTGGAGTCAGCTTGGCTGATGGTGTTGTTGTCTGCCATGGTTGCTTGTCGGACAAGGAATGACGGTTGATGTGATGCTCATGCAGGAACATGGTGAAGTGGTGGGGGGTGTGGTGGAGTAGTGGGGGAATTTTCAAGGTCATCCAAACGGAGTTTTAAAAAAAAGGAAAACTTACAAAGTAACATTGAAACTTTCCAATTGATGGTGGCGAGCGTTTTCTTCTGCAACCTTGCCGACACATGTGACTATGCCGTACAGTATGAAAAGTACAACCATAATAAGGCCGAACAATAAAAGATAGCCGTTGACTATCATGATATTTTCTGAGTGGATCTGTTTTCTTCTTATCGCCCTCTCCTGCATCCTCTTCTCCAACTCGTGGACGAAGTCACAACATGCGTGAGGACATCTTTCATCTGTTGGTAGGTTTGCCATTGTTGATGTTGTCGGTGTGGCTGTTGAAGATGGAATGAGGTTTCCAATTGCGATGTGCCATGTACACCAATAGTCAAGTGGTGGGGGTAACAAAGCAGTGGAGGGGGAAGTTTCAAGGTCATCCAAATTGTGTTTTAAAAAAAACCTATCTTGTTACTGAGCCTATATGTCAGTAACAAGATAGGTGTTTTTGATCTTTTACTTCTTTAATATAATGAAAAAATATACATATTCTACAATGGTTAGGACAAGAAATACAACTGCTAGTCAGCTGAAGTAGTCCAAGTTGTCTGGCTCGGTCTTCATGGACGCTGGTGAGGAAGCCGTCGAGGAGTGTCCAGGCTCTTCCTTTGACTGCCGGGTGTTCCGTATATTGCAAGCGTAAACTTGCACATTTATACGGTAGCCTCGTGCCACCATCAGCTGCAACTCCTTGTATAAGTCGTTTAGCTCCTGCTGAGTCTTGATGCTCACCTCCTCGTAACTTGCGCAACTGACGTTGAGGGACATCCTGATGTTGCTAGGTTGGCTGCTGGAGTAGAAATGAAGCCGAGGCACAGCGTTTGGAGGTACATGGAAAAGTGGTGGGGGTGATGGTGGTGGGGGTATGGAAGATGCAATTAAACACTTCTAAACTTTTTCCATTGATACAAAGGGATGGAACAAATAGCACAGGTGTCCTTGTAGTTTTCAAATCTAAACATTGGTGCTAGAAATCCAAACTGTTTTCTACCACCTTCCTGTACGAACCGTCGAAGGTCTCTGACGGCAGCATTGCCACAAGGCCTACAAAACTTTTCCCCGTCTTGGAACCTATACCAGGAGTATCCCGAATACCCTCTATTATCTTTCTTGTACTCCTCGATATCCTGCTTTACTGTTATAGGGATATTATCTCGTAAAGCCGTCTGGAATAAAGATGCGTCAGTTATAACTCGTTGTAAGCAAAGCTCGTACAAGGTGCTCATCGTTTGCTAGTTGGCAACAGACTGACCGTTCTTTGCATCCAAGCAGGTTTGAATCCTAGTGCGGTAGTGGGGGTAATTACGGTAGTGGGGGTAATTGTGAAATGCAAAGGTCAAAGGTCAAGGTCACCCGCGAAGTTTAAAAAAAAATGCAACATATCAATACGTGAAGTCTGTCACATATTGATATGTTGCATTTTTTTTTGTTTTTTTTTATTTTTTTGGTCTTTTATGATTCGTTTATTTATAAAACATTACAACAACAACAACATATGTACAACATTAAAACTTAAATCTAACACTGCTGCTTGTCAGCGATGTGGATGGTCAACTCTGTAGAATTGCTACCCGTGCAGCCGTGCGACACCAGGTATAGACACCCGGGTTGAATAGAGCGAAGATCCTCGTTTTGTAGAAGATGGACGAATCTCTTGGGCAGGTACACCTGGAACTTTGGTTCATCCCCCGGAGTAAATGGCGCCTCGCTGAGACTGCAGCAGATGGCCTCCCCAACTGTAGTCTCCATCTTCTTCATAGCATGGATTACGTAGTGCTTCTCGTCTTTTAGTTCCGAGCACTTCTTTACAGGTAATATTGTTGACTTGGAGTGAGCATTGAACTGCTCGACCAAAGTCTGAAGGAACTGGTGAGATGCCATGGTCAGGTTACAGATCGTCTTCTTGCTCGGAGATGTTGTCGTCTCGGAATCTCGAGTAATACTCATGCCAGGTCCCTGTCTGCTCCCCACTTATATACTCTCCGTTACCCCCACCACTCCCCACTTCCCCATTTTGAAGGTAAGAGGCGAGTTTATAGGCATTTTTCAAAGCGCAATGTCTATCTTTATCATGTTCTGGGCTTTTTGTACAAATACATATGGTTTCCAGCATGTATTGATAATTCTTATCCAATTCCACATCATTAACCGGAACATGAGTAAATCCTTCGATCCATCTTTTCTTTTCCAGCCCCTTTGTGTAAATATTGGTAAACTTGTCTGAAAAGTGATGCATAATGTGATACAAGTCCGTGTAACTTGTAAAACCATCATACCAATCGATATGATGGAAGTGTTTTGAAATCCATCTGTTGGTAGTAGCGGCTTTACTAGTTAAAGACGAATAAGAACATGGTGGTTTAAATAAAAACGAATAAGGAACACTTGTATTCATGTCCAAAAACACAAGTTCTTTTATAATGAATCTATCATCATTACCACGAAACGCTTGAAACTCAATAATACCAGGCTTGGACTTTACTTGTTGTTCTTCTCCCTTGTCCATTTTGAAGGTCACACGTCTGCTCATTACGAAGTCAGGAGGTCAACTGATTTCCACACCACGGTAGGTACTACTTTTATACCAGGCCGTACAGTTGTTGGCGCGTTGGTGTATATTTAACGTGGGCACCGTCCCCAATAGGCCTAACCCCACAAAATGTTGGTTATTGTTTTAAAAACTAACCATTGTCATTTAAGTTTCCATCTTTATATTTTCCTTATTTTCATTTTCATCACTAACACTTGATTCTTCTCCTCCATCTTCCTCTTCTTCCTGTTTTACTGATTTCTTATGTAGTTGAGCGTACTTTTCCAATTGTCTCCACATCTGTACTTCATGAGGAACTCTATTAAATATAGAAGTATCCACAGGTCCGTATAATATAGGTGCGTCCGGTTGTTTGTCCAAAGTGTCTTCCAGATAATCTTTAATAATCGAACTTGAAAACACCAGTTGTCTCAAGTATCTTGTTATAGGTTCAGTAGCACAAGTTAAAATGAAAAACTCCTCTCGATTAAGTTGAATTTTGTTATCATGTCTTGTTGTGTCTCTAAACCGTAGCTGATGATCACCACGTTGTTTAATGATATCAATTTCCACATTTGAATCCAAAAGTCCTACCCTTGTCTTTCTTCCAAACATGTTACTACTTAAATAGCATTCTAGCAGATGCAAATGTTTCATAAACGATTCCCAAGCACTGTCCGTAAACAAAATCATTTTGGGTCCATGAGTTAAAATTACAGTAGGGGAATAATCTGTAGATTTCATAACACCGATTAAAACACTTTTATCCAAACTGGAAGAGATTGGGTAAAATATTCGCAAAAATACCTCACTCAATATGTTTGGAGAAATATTATCTTCAATATCCCTTTTTCTCTTTTGTATAGTCTTTCTTCTTTTACCTTTTTCTTCAACATTATTACTGGCGTGAAGTTGTCCGCAAACGTTTTGTTCACCTCCTTCCTGGTGACCTTGAGGATCTAAAAACTCAGATATCTCCTTCTCAATATCTACCACATTTTCAGGTGTACCACTAGGAGAAGCCATATTGAATACGATGCTACCCATACAACAGTAGGCAACAAACTGATGAGGAGCGGTCTGTACGCTCTGCTTTTATACTCGCGGAATGAAACAAAACCGGTTTTTACAATACATTTTTAACAATTCCAGTTAAAGGTGTGTATGTTACGATTTTATCATGTAGAATTAAACAGTATGCAGTTGTATTAGCCGGTATAGCATCGTTGAATTCCATTTCTATTTTTATATCCACACTTGAAGACTTTACTGATTCATTTTGTTTAGAACAATCGATTGCAACTATTGGGTAGGCATCGAAATATTTGTCAGGTGGTAATAAAGGTGTATTTGTTTTACCGTAATATGAACTTTGGAATCTCGCGTACATATCGTACAATATACTGTATTTCTTCTTAGTGAATGATACATTTAAATTGTCGTATGGAAAGAATTGTGAATTTAAATAAACTTTAATATTTTTCAAGTCACAATGATCAAATTGTCCTGCATGTTTAGTAATGGCGTCTCTTCTACCTGTTTGTAAACCAAATATAATATACCTGGCTCGTTCTACATAATTCGATGTTTTAACAGTCCAAGTGTGTCGATCCGTAGTAGGTAAACTGGGATGCTCATGAAATTCCCAACTTCTAAATGGAATAACAATATCACGATCGGCTTTTAATTTTCTTAAAAGTAGCATTCTATGCTCGTCAGCCAATTTAACATGTGGAACTCTCCATACAATTTTGTCTAATTTTAATTTCCATTCTAAAGTCGCATCTGTAGTAGCATCTGCAGCTTTAATAATGTCTTTATCGTTAGAAGATCTCAACAAAACTAATTCTTGTTTAACGTTTAATATTATTTTCCTATAATCTTCAGCAAAACCAAGCAGCAAACGTAATGGAATATGAAAATCAAAATATCCATTTGGATTTGGAGTGATCGTGTCAATCGTAGGTAATACCCATCCGGCAGGTTTAAGTAAATTGGTTTCATTGGGTGTTATAGATGTTAATCCTTTTAAAGTTGTCGTAATACCTACTTTTTTAGTGGAATCAACTGTTACACCTGATATTTCATATCTAATTTCATCAAATAGGAAAGCCATAGGATTATTTATAAATGGAACTGTTGTACCAACAGTAGTACCGTCCTTTTTAGTAACTTGTCCTTCAATATACAAGTAACTTTCACATGGTAGTGTGTAAATGTCTTGATTTTGTATGGGAATACGAATTTCATCGTTATTGTTTAATTTCGATGAAGTGTAAGGGTTGTGGGTGTGATATTCTTTTTCCCATAGGGTTTCGTCGAATGTTGGACCCTGCGCTATATCCAGTATATCCATACTCGGTTAATTTTAATCCAATTCTCTCTAAGAAACGAATGTTCTCGCGTGTTAACTCCTCCACAGCTGAAGAGCTACTAATGCGGTTTCCCGTAGGTTGTTCGCTTTTAAATGTTAAACCCATGGTTTTGTATTAAAGTGTCGATTTTAAATGTAATCTAATCGTAATAGGCTCTTCTCTGAAGTCTACCAAGTTACCGTCTTGATCCAATACGCTCAACACGATGTCTGAAATGAAAGTGGTGTTCAACGGTAGATATACCAGGTTTTGTGGCTTTTCAACAATTTTAAATCCAGGTGGTACACTTGGGTAAAAAGTATGTATGATGTGGGTGTTAGCCCCATCCCTGTAAGCACCTTGTATAATGTTACAAGTTATGTCTATACTATTGACTTTTAATATTGTTACTGTTTTCTTACCGGAATGTGTTACATCTGGTTCTAAAACAGGCTCATCGTTGGAAAATCCTAATAAATCACCAATTGAGTTTGGTTGAGTGAAATCTATATAATATTTGGAAGTAATTTCAGCTTTCATCGTATTATTATTACCTTTTAATGTTATATTGTCTTTTCCCATTTTAGTTTGCAAAAATTCATTTATATGATCAATTTCATAAGAACCTGTGGGTAACCTGCACTCTTGTAAGTCTGTAAATTTTCCACTGGCATCCTTTCCCTTATAATAATGCAATACGTTATTTTTACCTTCTGTAACATTGGGGATAGAGTTGTAAGTTGTAAAATCCAATAGTGCCGCCTCCCAAAACCTTCCTTTTTGCAAGCGTAACGCTGGAAAAAGGATACTTCGTAAAGTGGACGATTTTCCTGTTAATGATACCGTATAGGAAGACATCTCAATAGTGACTGATACTTTTAGCTAGAAATTCCAAACATAAATGGCCGCATATTGAAGTATTATCAGGTTGTTCTCTTTTATAGTTATAATATATGTTTTTAGCAGATTTAAAGTAATTTTGAAGTTCTTTTGGTGGTGGCAAATTACCGAAACTATCAAAATAATATACATTGTTATTTAGTTTCTTATAACAAACCCAATGGGTGCCAGACCCTTCAGTATTATCCAAATTTACAATTCCAGTCTCATTTTGCCACATTTTCTTTGGTAAACTGTCTTTCATAAACACACCGCGGAAAAATGGTATTTTTAAACAGGAAATATATTTAAATAATTCAATATTGGTTAATGCTTTATGTGGTATGACCAATTGATTTCTTTCATTTAATATGCACGATAAGGTCTTAGGTAAAGACCTGCCCCGTTTTTTACCATTGACCACACGGTGGGCTTCTTCCTGCCTTTTCTTGTAGATCGTCGTCTTCTTTTTATATTTCCTCCATGTTTTCTTGTGGTTGACCTCCTTTTTACTCTCCTTCTCCTCCTTCTTCCACCTCCTACTGCTGTTTTAGCCTTCATACCTGCTGTTACTGCTAAAGCTGCTGCTTTTTCTGCTATGCTAGCGTCACTTGATTTTACTCGTTGCCAAGCTATGTCCGCAAGCTTTTTGTCAGCTCTTGATCTATTTTTTGAATCGGCAAACGTGGAATATGCGATATCGTGTTCTTTACAAGCCTGATCTAACTTATTTATGCCAGGATCGCCTCTTTCCAGTCGTTTTTTCAATTTAGTTCCTGGTCCGCAATACTGATAACCTCCCGGTATATGAAATTCGTATGGTAATGCGTCTATTGCTCTATTTACTATGGATCCTACTGGAATTCGTTTTAAAGCTTTACTTAACAGAGAAACCGCTGTAGATGTGATCCCACTTCCTTTCCTCGCAATGTCCCGATTTGGACTGATATACCGAAATGTCATTAATGTCTTTTATAATTGCAATTCGCAACATATGTGTTTCCTCTATGAGGAGTTAAACATAAATGAAGTTGTTTGTTAAGATATTCAAGTTATATATCAAAAGTACCCCAATTAGCAATGTTAGAAGTTCTAAATTTTATAGTTTTAGGGTTATAAAAGTATTTATTAACAATTTCCTGTTTTATCCATCTTCCTCTCAAGTTTTCATCAAGCGAAGTATATGTTTTATCTGCAATATAATTGTGCATATCAAATAATAAATTACCTATTACTTTTACAAGGAAATTAACAGTTACAGCATGATCTGCATGATCAGGGTCTTTAAGCTCTGTTATACGTTTATTATTACAAGTATACACTTTGCTATCCATTTGTGATAATGTGATAGCCTGTCCTACAGTTGCAGCATCATTTGCTTCTCTTCCTTGCGCCATGTTTGTTAATTTTTTATTACTACATATAAAAAACGCATGGTAATTATTTGGATCTAGATGTACTGTTTGTCCTAAGGCAGCCGCGTCTCTATCTGCATGACCCCATGACACATTTGATAACCTTCCATGCCTGCAATCCCAATAAGCGTTTTTGTATGTCAATAAATGAAATTTTTCATTACCTTGAATAAAGTCATCCCCTTGCTTTGATAATACTTCATCTCGTTTTGCAAATCCAGTTGTTTCTTGTTTTAAAGTCTCTTTCATTTGACCCACTGTTGCACCATCAGATGGTGCTGAACCATCTTTTACATTCGCCAAACAATTGCCAAGACAATCGATAACTCCCACATCACGTATGACACAATGATCTTTTATATATTTGAGATTTACAGCATCATTTTCATTTTTTGGATAACCTATATCGTTAATAACAAATTTATAAAAAGAAAATCCATCTTTTGTCTTTTCAGGTATCAAAGAATGTAAATAGCGTCTATTTACGCTGTCTTTTGCATCTTTAGGGTCATCTACGTTGGATATACGTTTATTGTTGGCACTATACGTTTTCCCATTGAATTTTAACGTATTTTTTAATTCAGA
Organism: Neoaliturus tenellus; assembly: GCA_030545055.2. Taxonomy (NCBI): domain Eukaryota; kingdom Metazoa; phylum Arthropoda; class Insecta; order Hemiptera; family Cicadellidae; genus Neoaliturus; species Neoaliturus tenellus. Next base: position 230,577,947 of record CM061531.1, read on the forward strand.
TGACAAATAACCTTTGTTTATTGCATCACCGTTTTGATTTGGTTTACCAACGTTGATGATTCTATGATCTTCTGCGTCATATGTGTTATTTTGTAGTCTTAATGTTGGCGATATCTTTTCCTTTAATATTTTTAGATTTATTGCATCGTTTTCATCCGTAGGATCTTTTATGTTTTTTAACCTTTTATTACTCATATCATAATCTCCATCAGGTGTTTGTGGTAAACCAGCACTTCTTTTTAAACTATTGGCATAATATAACCCATCCGAGGAGTAACGTCCGAACTTGTCGACACTCATGGTGCAACTGAATAGTATTCTAGGGAGTAACGCATTTTTATGAGATTACCCCACGGTTTCGGAGTTCATCCACTAAAGCCACCCATTCGTTTTCCAATCCAGTATGACCCGCTTCTTTAGCTTCATGTATTAGTTTCATTCTATCCACCAATTTATTGATATTATTGTAATAAATCACATTTGTGTTATATAGTTTCTTCATTAAACCTGTACCCGTAACGGACTTACTTCTTTTTCTTCGTTCCTGAGCACTTACATCCAAAGTGGATGCCATAAATCTTCGTTTTACAGGTTTTCTTTGTGTTAACGGCATTGTTTGTCTTCTAGTTGGTATTAACTTGGATACAAATTCTTTATATTTTAAAGACTTAGATCTAAAAGGAGGCTGGTCAGGTAAATACTTTCTCCTATATGCATTTGTCTGTTCCAAAATATTTTTATATGCTTCCATGTCTTTTTCTTTCACTACCGATACTGAAGGCTTATTTTCAAATAATAATTCAAATAATCCTTTTGTGCCCTTATACCTTTGATCACCAATGACAATATTATCATGTTCGTCAACGTTTAACGGGCTATTACCTATCATTAAACCGTCTTCTGTTAATCTCGCTCCATAACTATGGTAATTCTTATTAGGAATTGTTCCGAGTAACATTTTTACCATGTATTTCCTTCCTAAAGGTCCTTTGTTATGAATGTTTTCACCCAATAAGCTTATGTTTGACGGACCTTCCCTTGTCTCTTCTTCTTTTTCCTCTTCACTAGCAGTTGATACAACTTCATGTCCTCTTTTGGCTTTTACTTCATATAATTCTTTTATTCCACTATAGTCCGGTGATTCTAGCTCTCTTTCGGGTTCTCCACCGGTAAAACCACTATACGTAGAGGATTCCACGTCTTCATCACTAAAATCTTCTGATTTTACATTTTCTCTTTCAAACTTCGTAATAGGTGCAATCGCATCTCCTTCCAATACAGGTTTAGCAAATTTTTTGTTTAATTGTTTCAAGGGTTCAGTAATAGGTTTAAAAGTAGATTCAAGGAATTTCTCCCTCTCGCTAATACCTAGTTTTAATGCTCTGTTTTTAGCCCGAATAGAATCACTAAGTGATTTTATTTCTTTTACTAATTTTTCTTGGTTAACCATGTTTGTAGCAAGACGTGTTGTACAACAATGAATGTGTTATACCACGTTTAATGTATTAATATAAATTTATCAAATCCTATCCTGTATCGACCATTGTTTAGCGGTTGTTCCTTCATAATTGTTAGGAACCCATACTTTTCAGCCCAAGCCTTTCCACACAACTCTTTAAATCGTTCAAATGTCATATCCGCATTTACATGATCAAAATATATATGTTTTAGGTTGGTTTCGTCCTGTTTAAATACAATTAACATGTTTGCATTGTCTCTAATGAGTTGTTTAGGTATTTTGCTGTAAGTTTGGCCAATATATATGCTATCTATGTTGTTATGTCGACCCATAGCGAAGTAATTCCTTATTGTGTTTTGGTTTTCACAAGATACATCGTCGAATATAAACACGGAGAATGGTTTAGCTTCTTGTGGCTGCATGACACTCTCGCTTGCATTAAACTTTAAATATTTAACTTCAGGCACATTAGTCAGTATTTTTTCCAATAATTGATACTTTGGTTGTTGTAGTGATTTTGAAAATACATATAGATTGTTAAATCGTAATCCTTTAGGGTTTGTAATCAAATTGAATACTACATTAGTTTTTCCACAGTTGGAAGGTCCGGTAACCAGACAACGAACGGTGTTTGGTAACAAATTGCCATGCTTCCCACTATTGAATTCTGAATTATCCACTGTGAGTTCATCTATATTATTAATAGTAAAACTCTCTTTTTGTGGTACTATCTCCATCCTTTGTAATGGTTCAACCTAAAATGATTCTCTATCGTTATATCAAATCCTTTTTAGGTATCCAAGAATCTTCCGTCTTATTAAATCCTAACCATCGTACTTTGACCTTATCTTTTTTCCGTTGCAACACCTTTTCAACTAAATATACATCGCCTACTGTTGATTTTAACATTTCATGTCCATAAAACCCTCCTTCAAGCAATTGTCCTTTATTATCTTTTAAAATATATGTCTCAGGTACTGTAGGTTGTACTTTGAATACAGTAAAAACCTCATTGGTCCAATTTGGCAGGTATCTTTTACTGAATACACCTTTATATTTACTTATTCGCACTTTATCACCCACATTAAATTTTTTAGGCTTTAGTTTTTCAACTTTTGGTTTAGTATTCGTTTTTATACGTTTTAATACAAGGTTTTCATTTTTACTAGTTACTTGGTTTGGTTTCATCCCGATAGTCCTATGAAATTTGTTATTGTAATCGTTTATAAGTTTTGGTAACATATCAATCCATATGTGCGATCCTCTGTTGGAAAACATTTTATACATTGCACTTTTTAAAGTTCTGTTGAATCTTTCGATTATTGAGGCTTTTACTTCTGAATTGGTTGAATAATGGTTTATATTGTGTTTTTTCATTAAATTTGCAAATTCCTTATTAAAATATTCTTTTCCATCATCTGTTTGTAAATGTTTAATAGTATGTTTGTCTCTTTGTATAGCTGTTTCCATTGCTTTTGTAACACTTTTGCCACTTTTATCTTTTAGTGGTAAAGCATCTGCCATTTTTGAAAAACAGTTAATAACAGTCAATATGTATTTATATCCTTTATTTTGTTTGCTATAAGGAATCATTTCGATTAAATCCGCTTGATATAAATCATTAATTCCTTTTATCACCGTATTTCTTCGTGGAAACTTTCTTCTTGCAGGTTTATGAAGTTCGTTGACAATTTGTTGCTTTAAGTCCTTCATATTGCAGGTTTCAATGTTTGTTGTATCACATGTATAATCACAATGAATGTTGTTTTAAATATTCACATCATTTATATGGGTCAAGGTCATCCAAACTTGTGTAAAAAAATGGGGAACACGGCGTTGGACTTGCCGTGTTCCCCATTTTTTTACGGAAGGAGAAAGGAATAAGGTCGTAGTTGTAGAAGGACGAAGAATAGGTTACTAGTTGATAGGGTTTAGAGAGTAGTGGCCAAAAGGAAGAGTGTGGATTTTGTCGGGCATAATGTATCTTTTATCATCCCGAGCTGACAACGCTTTTTTAATTTCGGTGACACTGTAGACTTGATGCTTGAAGCTTCGGATATTGTTGAATGTTGCTGATATCGTAGTATCTTCAAACAAACAAGTCTTGTAGTGGTCAAATGTCACGTGTTTTTTCAAATAAGATGTCTTCACTCCTTTTGCTTTCTTCACTGTCGGTGTGTTGTTCTCGTGGTACATCTTAAATGAATACAATTTCGCCATCAGCGCCACTATTTCTTCTAAAGGCATTCCATTTGCTTCATCTTTGAATTTTCCAATTACTTTTTTATATTTTTCATTAAAATTTGGATGGTTTTTCGGATAGTCAGAAAAATCGAAATCTTCTTTGTATGGAAAAGTCCTTAGGTCTTCATACATGTCCAAAGTCTTTATCCAGTAGATAAACGCGTCCGTATCCATGTATGCGACTCCAATGTTTTCCCTTCCGTAATGTTTAACCATTTTGTTATAATGGAAATCATACATCAGGGTTTTACTTATATCCAAAATCGACATACCTATGTATAACGGACGGTCCATGACTATTGTTGTTTTCTTCATACTGACAGCGACTAGATTTTCGTTTATAATCATGGATGTTCCGAAATTTGGTTTTTGCACTAATTTTTCCAATTTCCTAGGATCACTCACTAATTTTACATTTTTGTGTTTTCTTTTGTTCTCCAAGGTCTTCCCAAAGATGGCATTGTTCATTAATTTATAGAAGTCCTTTTCAAATGCTGTTGTCGCTGCAGCTCTTCTTGCAGTGTTGGAATCAATATATGGTTTCAACCAACAAGACTGGGTGAATTCAATTGCTCTATGAATTCTCACTATACGTAGACCCAATTCAAGAGCCTGTTGAACTACCCAGTAGTGAGCCACATAGCGATCCTTATTCTCCAAGGTCATCATCAATTTTGGCCATCTTCCTGTCGGTGAAACTTCAGTCTTGGCTAGGAGAGGCAAGTCGTAGTGATGGTCATGAAGGTGCTCTGGATATTCGAAATCACAGTCCAAAATATAGCCTTTTGGACCATTCTTTGGAATCTGTGAGATGTCTCCAATGGTGGCCGGGTCGATCCATTTGAAGTCAGCGTAGGGAAGCGGATTTGACATTGCCCAACCATAAAGGTTGTTTGCGTCAAAGTAGCCAAGGTAGACCGATGGTTGTTGCTCGTCGAAGCCGGGGATGTACTTGTTGTTGGCTTTGACATGACGTGTTACAGCTTGTGTCAAACCGCCCCGTACACCAGATTCCATCATGAGCACCATATCGATATCCGTTAGAAGTTCCAGTCGACAGTTGGTTGACTTTAGCATAGCTTGCCATGCTAATCCTGGAGATGTGTACGAGTGTAGAGGGTCCAGTCCATAGGCTGAGAAGCAGGTGTTTCGGAATTCTTCCATCACATCGCACAGCAGAGTTACGTCCAATTTTATATAAAAGTCAGAATATTCCCCTAAGGTTTGAATGTTTAGTTGGTTCCAAACATTACAAGCATGATTGTAGTCTTCAACGGAGATTTCACTTTCGTTTAATTTGCTGTTGAAGGCTTCGATCGGTGGTAGACTGGTTTCTTCAAATTTTTCTGTAGATGTTATGTAGTCGTAGGGGAATACTCCTTTACGTAATACTAAGTCCAATTTATCTTCAGGTACAATCTTGCTGGTTTCTTTTAGGTCTTCTCTTCGTAGATTCTCAGACAATCTGCTCAAACTAGATGGCATAAATCTATAAGAGTCTACAAAGCGAAGTTTAATTTTACCTACGGTTTTTGAGAAACTGATGTACTTTTCCAATGTTGTAGCAAGAACATCAATTTTACCATCATCTCTTCCTAACTCTGGAATAATGAAGTGGGAGTCGTAGCCGCTAAGATTGTGTAACACGACAGGGATAAAGTGGGGCAGTTTGTAATTTATATTGCATGAATTACAAGCAGCTCCTCTGTATAAACCTGTCAGGTGATCGTGATCTCTTACTTTTGGATTTTCTTCACTGAAGCTCTTCTCGCATAGATAACATCTTGATGCCATATTGTATTCTTCTTGTTGATTCTCATTCAAAGGTTCCATAGGTACGACATTACCATACAAGCGTTGTACCTTTTCAGCAATGTCATACAACTGGTCTACGAAATACTTAGCGGCTTCTTCACCACGGTAAAGTATTGGAGTGGATGTTAAACCATAGTTTTGCAATTGGTTTTCAGACAAGGTTGATTTCACTATTAGACAAAAACTGTTGGGTTGATGCAACTGATATTTTGTTCTTCTAGTCACTTCACCGTCCGGCAGCTCCTGTGGTACTAACGTAGATTCAAAATCTGCGTAGATGACTACTGGAATCCGATATTGGTGAACTGTTTTGTTAAATTGGATACACGCTCGAGATGGTGGTGGCAGACTAATCTTCACTTCATAATTTTCATTACAAAGTCTTTTGTGTTCTATCAACCACTCTAATCCTCCTTGTCTTATTTCTTTATATGTGAAACAAAAACATCTTTTACACACTGTTAACCTACGCCTCTGTTTTGATAATTGATTTCGAATCAAGGATGCAAAGTCCTTTATCCACACATAATGTGAAATTTCACCCTTAGTGATCAGTAGCAAATCAGTGTGGTTTCTTTGCTCAACTTTTACTACCCGCAAAGGATAAACGTTGTTCGAATCATCCAGACCGAAAACATTCACTGAAACGCCAGGATTTTTCTTTTCAAATTTGTCTATGTCTTTCAATGTAACTGGGTAGGTGAGGCCTTGAAAGTTGTAGCGGTGTTCATTTTCGTAATACTCTCTACCAACTCTTTCAGGATGATCTTTAACATACTTGGTTAACATTGCATACTTAAAACATTCATTACCTTCATTTTGCACATTCCTACACGATTTAGTGTTTTGGATTTTCTTTGGTAAAGGGATAAAACTACTACCCCTTAAACCATATCCATGCTTGTGAACCCTTACATCCATACCTTCAATTGATGACAAAGTCCATCCAGATCCTCTTCCTTCATGTTCTTGAAGTTTTGTTATAAGTTCTTCCAAGCATTCTTCAATAATATCATCGATGTTGGAGGTGAAGGTAAGGGTTCGGTTTTTGGTAATGAACGCTCTCAATGCTGTTTCACCATCAGTATTGTTAAACATAGCCTCTAACACCATTCCAAATTTAATAAAATTTAATCTTTGTAGTTCTTCCCTCAAGGTTCCACCAACAAGTTCCTTAGCCTGGGTTATAAATGTTTCCAGTTCCAACTGAACATTATTAATTTTAAAATGTGTTACAACTCGTCCTGGCAAGGCCGTGGTGCGCAGTTGTTTCACATCTTCTAGTTCTTCTTCAGTGTCCTCTTCTTCAGTGTCTTCTTCTTCAAAAGGTCTTCTAGCAGTAGATGGTCCAGCACCAGCAAATTGGATCACACTAGGTCTTCTTCTTTGCATTTGCTGTAGATAGCTGTCCCAGTAATCCGTCTGCTTCTGGTGCTCTTCCAAAAACCGGTCAATTGAGTCTAAGTCTATTTCATCCATGGTAATATCTTCTTTTCTATCTTCGTCTTCATGTAATTCTCTGTGTATGGTGAAAAGATCTTCGTCTTGAAAGATTTCCCCACAAATGTCGCAAAGAGCCATTTCAAACAGTTTGGCTTTGAATGCACACTCTGTGAATGTCCACGCAATAATGAGCAGCGCACTCCACCGGGACCCTTTATATCCGAGGCAGATAGGTGGGGAAAGTGACGTCATATGGAAACAGGTTATCACTCATGTGCTAAATTTAGCCTTTACACAACCGTTTGTAATACATTTATCAGTAGGCTTGATAAATTGATGATATTTGGTCTAGATTCAATAATTTGTACAAGTTTTTTCAAAGACGTCTGTTTGAGCAAGTTTATGTAGGTCAAGGTCATTTGGAATTATTATTTTGAGCGGGGGATAGAGCACTAAGCAGTATCATTTACTACAAAGTGCTCTATCCCCCGCTCACATTCTTTTTTTAACTTTTTGTTTAAACTTTTTACAAGGGTGAAACATCACCATCAGAGTCGGAATCATCCTCATCACGGAATAGGTAGCGATGACAATACATAATTCTTCTGGCAACTAACATCCTATCCATTGGACGATGGGGAGTGTCTTGTTCTTGTTCTTCTTCTTCTTCGATTTCCAATTGGAATTCCATTTCCGACTCAGATGACGACTCTAATGTTTCGTAGGCGTGCAAGTCCACCTCATTGTCCGTTGAACCAGCTTCGTCAGAGTCCGTTTCAATATCCATTATCTCTTCCTCCTCCTCTTCTTGATCAACCGCAGGTAGTTGGTCCTCTACTTCTATAATTTCTAGAGGTATTACCTCCAGAATAGAGACAATTCTGTTGCGATGGAACACGGTGTTGTCAAGTGGAGCCATGGTATGGAAGTGTTGTATCCATCCAATTTGCTTACCCTTTTTATACCCCCACCAACTATACAATTTATGTGGGTCAAGGTCACGTAAAGATACCCTTTGAGCGGGGGATAGACCACTAAGCAGCATGCTAGTCCATTGCCGCAAAGTGATCTATCCCCCGCTCTGTTCTACAAAACCTCAATCAAGTCCAAGTCCAAGTCCTGTTTAACACATTTTATTCTAATTCCATATCCAATTTAAAAATTTCAATTTCACATGGTTTACACTCCTGATGTATCAAACACTCCAGCTCCCTAAACATATCGTCCAGTTCGTCCAAATTATGATGTCCTACTTTTAACACATGAAGGTGGTTCATGCTTTGCATTGTAGCATGACCATCAACAAACAAGTTTCTTTTCCACGCTAACATAAACTGGCAGTTTTCTTGAAAGATTTTTCTCACCAAACAATCATACACAGCCGTCAACATGTCTCTACAATCTTCATAGTGTACCATCACAGAATACCTGTCCAAGTTAGCACCAAGCAGCGATCCACTCATTGTTTCTAGCGTTCCACTGGAAGGTCCAAAGCAGAATGAAGTCGAGATGTATAGACCCCCCTCTTTTATACCAGTTAACCGGTTGTCCTTGCTGTAAAGTGGGTCAAGGTCATCCAATGCTACCCTTTGAGCGGGGGATAGACCACTAAGCAGCATGCTAGTCCATTGCCGCAAAGTAGTCTATCCCCCGCTCTGTATTCTACACACACACACATGTCCCTGTCCAAGTCTTTCATTACATACCCAATATATATTCAGTTCCTTCATCATCACTATCACTCATCACTGCTTCCACAAACTCCACAGGATTAAAGTTAAATTGTTTCAATTGTTCTTTTAAGTTTTCAATTTGTTGGTCCTTTACTTCTAAAACACTGTGAAGGTGTGATATGTAGTCCGCTGCCTCGTTGATGCTTGCTACTCTCGGATCGCCTAACTTCAAGCTGGGAACTACACCCTGCAGCCTGTAGTACGCCATACGCCTTTCTTGCTCCTGCCGTTGACCAGGACTGAGCAAGCCTTGCCCGTCTTGGCTCACCTCCAGCAAGGTCCGTAGCATTGGAGCTTTGCAGGCGTTTGCCCGAGCAACAGTTATGCTGTGGAATGGTCGAGCAGGTCCACGAGTAGCAGGCAGGACGTTGGCAGCACGCCTTCTTGAAGAAGAAGAGGAAGCCTGAGAAGTTTTGGAGTTGAAAGCCATGTTACAGTGCTGTATTCAGCTAAGCGGTACAAAGCAGAATAACCAAACTGCACGTTTATACCCGTATATATACACTTATCAGTGGTGGGGGTACTAGCTAGCCTTGGTAAAGTGGGTCAAGGCCATCCAAAAACATTACCAGAACGGGGGATAGATCACTAAGTGGCATGTTAGTCCATTGCCACAGAGTGATCTATCCCCCGCTCTGTATTCCGCATTCACACACACATTCATACAAACACACAAGTCCCAGTCCGAGTCTTTACCCACACACCTATCCACTCTCATCCTCACTAGCATCACTGTCCACTAAAAGATCTTGACACTTCATAATTAGTCTGTCATATTTTCTCAGGATTGAATTTGCCTCACGGATTACATTCTCTAACACCCTATCCTTTTCCTCTATAATTTCATTGTACGCTTCAAATACATTTGGTGGTGTCTGTGTAGATGCATTTGATGTGGTTGGTTGCGGGTTGGTAGGAGGCCGGGCCGAGCTGGAGGCTCCACTGCTGCAAAGCTCCTTCTTCACAGGGCCAAAGCCGGAAATCCGGACGCGACTCCTTACATACCAGGCTGATCTAGAGGCTCCACTGCTGCTGCACGGGTCCTTCTTCACAGGTCCAAAGCCAGAAAATCGGACTCGACTGCTTAACAGAAGGCTCGATCGGTTGGGCCCAACACTTGAGCTAGAAGCTGAAGAGTTTCCAGACATGGTGCGAGGTGTTCTGCTTAACGGATGCAAGCTGAATGAGCGGACATTGGATTACCACTCCTATATATACCTATTTGTAGTGGTAGGGGCGGGGTGGAGGAGGGGGTGGGGGAGGGGGTGGGGGAGGGAATGGGGAATTTGGGGGGGGGGGGATAGCTTAAGGATTTCCACTAAATTTCCCTTACTCTTCCCGGTCATCGGTTTTACATACCTTTAGCAAACCCATCATTTTGGTTTCTTCAATAACTTTACACAGCTCAAAGACCCAAGCAAACAGCTCATCTATGTTGTTATAATTAATTTTTGTCCAGTGTTCATACTTATGAGTTTGGTTGTTTATAATACATAGATAAAATGTAGACCCATCTCGTCTTATACAGTGCTCAACTTCCATTCTATGCCGATTTAGCACTTCCCAAACATTGTGTGGATCTATCAAGAAGTCACCACCTTTGTAATTGTACCGTGACATGTTTACACGGAGTACAGAAACGGACTGAAGCAAATGAACGGCTCATACAAGCTTAGTAAGAGCATTAGAGTGGGGGGTATCACGTGATACACGACATTAGTTGTAAGGTTAGCACTTTACTTTAAACAGTAATTTATATGGGTCAAGGTCATTCAAACTTTGAAAAATTTTTACCTCCAAACACTTGTAGCAAGCTACAAGTGTTTGGAGGTAAGTTTTTATTTGTTAAAGATTTTCGTAACTTAGTCTTCACCCTCAAGGACACGGTTTGAGATTGTCCCAGTGACTTTACATCACCGCCAGGTTAAAGTATTATACAAGTCAAGTATTTTTTTTTTTATTATTTGACTTGTGTAATACTCCTCTCCCTTACTTTAAGAGGGTTAGGACTAAATTTGGAAAAAATAATTTGGAAGAAGAATTTTTGTTTTTTAAATATCGTCCAACACAACCTAACAATTTAGAATTTCTTTTGGTAGGCCTACATCCTAATCCATTTCCCACACAGATTGGCATCCTTCCCTTCGTATTAGATAGCCTTTTTTATGGATGAAAAATTGTCTTTGTACCATCCGAACGGGTACTTTCATTGTATGAAGGCTGCCATCACCTTTTACAATGATTTCTACTTTGGCATCAAAAGCTCCATAAGTTTGAGCAATAAAATAATATTTTTCATCCATTTTAAGTCTTCTAATATCAAGCGGTTGCGGACTGTGGGGATGTCTGGGTTGGGATGTTTTAGACCTAATGTTGTTAAGACTGTAGGGTCTTACTCTCGGAAGATTGATGTTTTTGTTCAAGTGCGTTTGGCAACGGTCTTTATCTAAAACAGCAAACTTCTGACAGCAAAGAATCCCAAAGTCTTTTGACATCCACACGTAATCGCATTTATTACCCTTGCCAGCAGGGAGTTTAACACGCTTACGTTTTTGTGTTGGACGCTTTACTGGAGTGTTTTGGAGCTTGTCAGGTTTAGGCTGGCTAGAAGGAATGGGGGTGGGAGGTGAAGGTTTAAGTAGGTCAAAAGGTAGGCTGCAGACAATTTTGGGTGGGGTAGGTGAACGGGTTAGGTTGATTGAGGGAAGTTCGGGGGAGAAGATTGATTTACGGGGTGGTTTGGTTGGTGTAGGTGGCATGGGGGATATGGGTGAGGGACATTGGGATTTGGTGTAGGATAGGATTTTCTTAGTTCGACTGTAGGGGGTTATCCTCGACCTTGGCGCCTCTTCGAACACCGCAGACTCCGATCCCGAGTCCGATAGCAGAGAGAGTGCTGGAGAGGCTATCAGGACTCGTCCGCTGGGGTTCTTTGAAGATGCCGCAGGTGCGCCAGCCTCTTCCGAAGCCGAAGGTGCGCCAACCTCTTCCAATGTTGGTGGCAATGGTGAAAGGCTGGGCATCGAGGCAGGCTGCGGTGGCGGCGGCGGTGGCGGCATCGTCAGGCAGCTCAGAATCTGCGCTGTCATGAGGTATTCTAGGATCGGAGCGGAGGACGATGAGGGCTGAGGCGTGTTGGCCGAGGTTGAAGAAGCTGGTGGGTAATTCTTGAGCTTAAGACCCATCTTCATGAAGCGAATAAATGAAGAGTAAATATGAAAAGAGTAAATATGAAAAGAAGATTGAAATAAGTAAATAAAATCTCAGGAGCGAGAGAGGACCGTCCGGTACGGGAACCTGGACAGGAATGAGAAGTGCATGCCACCCGGCCGCCTTATATCCCCGCCGGGGCTGCCACGCCCAGGATATCAGGGGTGGGGGTGGGGGTGGGGGTGGGGGTGGGGGTGGGGGTGGGGGGGGGGTTCGCACTTTTTGTCGGGGGGGGGGGGGTTCGCACTTTTTGTCGGGGGGGGGGGGAGGGGGGGGGGGTCAATTTAAAACAATAAGCCTCACTTAAGGCGTTTATGTTAACATCGCTGAAGCCTCCAAAAAAGACACACTTATAGACGAGTCAAACCTTGTGTGTTACTTGACTTGTACATTTTTTTAAAAGAGCTTAATATATTTACCTTGTTAATAAGACCTGACTGTTAAAGAATTTTGAAAACTTTTATATATTTAGGTCAAGGTCACGGTAAAACTTTAAAAAATTAAGCCCCACACCCCCGATGGGGGTGTGGGGCACTTGGGTTGTCATCGCTGTAGCCTCCAAAGAGACCCAACTATGACAACAAGGCAACATCCAATGTCGTGTTCCCTTCGCCACGCAAGACTTGTAAACATTTACTGCATTGTCTTTTCAATAGCTAACAAAACATTTACTTAATTTTGAGAGAGGTTGAGGACAGCCCTAGTGGCTTACGCCCTCGGTCCGAGTGCAGGGGCCACCGCAAATTGGCCACAGCTGTGGTCTGCATGTCAGCATACAAACGGACCGAGTCCCAAACCCAGCCGCAATATTGCATGCCTGAGAGGACCCATGCTAAAATTGGTTTAAAATTGTTTTACACGGGGGTCTACTCCCGTACCCTACCTTTACTATTTAACTTTATCAATGCAGTAAATTTTTATAAATCTTTGTGGGTCAAGGCCACACGGACATTAAAAAAATTTCGGCCCCCGTACATCCATGGCGAACCACGAATGTTCGGGGGCCTTGGGGACTAAAAACACAAATAGCTAACAAAGATTCATTTACATAATTTTGAGTTTCCAGAAGGGAAACAAGAGGTTGAGGACAGCCCTAGTGGCTTACGCCCTCGGTCCGAGTGCAGAGGCCACCGCAAATTGGCCACAGCTGTGGTCTGCATGTCAGCATACAAACGGACCGAGTCCCAAACCCAGCCGCAATATTGCATGCCTGAGAGGACTCATGCTAACGTTGGTATAAAATGCTTTTACACGGGGGCCTACTCCCGTTCCCTGACTTTACAATTTACTTTGAGCATTGAAAAAGCTCAAGGGGGGATTGCTAAAACAAGCGTATACACTTTACAAACATATAACACACTTACAACACACAATTGAGCTCAACGTAGTCAATGCTGGAACAAGCACATACACATTAAACACATATAACAAACAAGACACAAAGGATAAAAGACACAGGAGACATAGGGTACAAGTAAAACACTCTCATATAAATCAATTCCCAATACCCAAACGCAAGCGCAATATCTTACAACTAATACAAGTCTTAAAGTTAGAGTAGACTTCGCTAAACACTGAAGGCGCCATTCAATGTTTAGTGATGCCTATGGCGGTCCGTCCCGGTCGTTCACGTTCAACGCGCGGGAGCGGACTGCGAGCCGGCTCTGGCTGGACCCCCTTATATCCCCGCCGGGGCTGCCACGCCCAGGATATCAGGGGTGGGGGAGGGGGTGGGGGTGGGGGTGGGGGGGGGGCTCGCACTTTTTGTCGGGGGGGGGGGGGGCTCGCACTTTTTGTCGGGGGGGGGGGGGGGGGGCTCGCACTTTTTGTCGGGGGGGGGGGGGGCTCGCACTTTTTGTCGGGGGGGGGGGGTCAGGTAAGTTAAGTGGGTCAAGGTCACCCACAACACTTGTACTCTAAGTGTTGGCTATACCCCCACCACAACTGGGTCCCTAGGCTGCACAACACCGCTTCGCCAGTATGTCTCCGGCTTCCATGCGGTGCGTCTCGCTGTTCTCTAGCTCTCTATATGTAAGTAATTTTACAAGTTCTGAATGTAGGTCACTACACTTTAACTCTGGGACGATATCGACTTGTAGTGTTTCATTTAGCAAAGCATTATCAGTGGAGAATGTGCAGTAAATCATTCTCCACGAGAGTTTGTTATCACGTGTTCGTTGTCAGCTTATGCTCAATATTCCTGTAATTAAATGTCGCATGATTCATTGATGCTTTATGACTGAATGCAGTCAATATCAAATCCTTTTTCAACCATTATGAAAATATAAATCTAATATAACGTTTATTTTCATATAGACACTCGACAGAACTGTAATGAAAATTAAATATTCTGTAGCTAAATATATATAAAAAATGGCATCTTTTATACCCAAATACATGTATAACGATAACCTATGCAAAACTTATGGTGTTTATATTTATAAATGTATTTTGTAATTAATGCCAACATGTAAGTTAAATTATGCGTTGGTTACGATAACATTAGCTTTATAGCAGAAAATACTACTTTTCTGTGGCTCTGTTAATAAATATACTCTGTTTAAAAAGCACATTTTAGTTAAGTAATAATTTATCTTTTCAGCTAACAATGTTAAGTGGATAGCAAGTTGTGCTAGTTTTGATGTATATGTAGTAGCTCAAAACATAAAACAATCATCTAGGTACAAGCATTGACTATACATAGTCAATGGTATAAGTATAAATATATCAACCCAGTTCTATTTGTTGGAATATCTCGCACAAATTATCAACAAATAACAAGACATTTCTCTTACATAGGCCTTACATAGAATTTTTAATTTTAAATGTAGTGGTCTTTGAAAAGAATATATCCTGATGTATAAAAGTAAAGAAACGGGCTTTCAGTTGCAATTTTGAACACGTTATTTCTTAAAATAACTATTTGAAATTGCACCCAACCTTTTCATACAAAAATGTGGATTAATTTTTTTTAAGGTCCAGTGAAAAGATTCATTGTTATAATTTTAATATTCTTATTAAGCTTTATCTGCCGGCTCTGTCATAACAGTTAAAAATTGAAATTGATGGTTATTAAAATGTCGATGCCAGAACGGACAACAGCTGTATGCATCGGGAACATCGCAAGTAAAGTAGCCCAAGGTCAGTTAGGCAACCATTACCTACCCTGACCCAACGGGTCTCCTGCCTGCTAGGTCGCTGGGCGACATATTGGCAAATGCTCAGCCGAACCGCTCGACAATCTTTGGTGACAAGCCAGATAAATGTATCTACTCCTTGAGTAAATGACTGATACACATTGGCATCTGTCTACCTCCACGGCTGATTTTGATAGTATTGATTACAGGATTCATTGACAAATTGTAAATCATGAGTTAATGAGAGTGGAATTATGGGATTAATCATTAGATGATATCAGTACAGGACAAAACTACTTAGGAAGTAAGCTATTTACTCAAGTGCTTACATGTAAGCTTAGCTTATATACAAACGAAATCTCAAATATGGTTACAGTCAGCTAAAAACTTGTAAAAGTTCTCAGTTTAAAACTTAAAGACGAAAAAACTAAACATCACAACTAACTATGACAAACAGATGATTATATTTTTCACTGAAGTTTTTTAGCAGAATCACAACCGACTATTAGGTTAATAAAATTCTTGGTTATTTCAAAGATGATGAAATTTAAAAAATTATTATTATTATTATTATTTTAAATCTAATTACAAAAAAAGTAGATTCTACGGGACAAGGGTATTTCAATTAATACGTTCCTGAGGTTTACATTCTATTAATGATTAGCCATACATCATTTCATGACTTTTTTAGAAAATAAATTTACTAAACTTATTCATCATTTGTATGTCAAATAATTAATAACAATCATAGAGGAATACTCTAATTTTACCATCAATGTCATTGTTGACACTGATTTAAGCTGACGCATGAGTAATTTCAACGTTTAGATTGGTGGGTAAAAATAGTCCATCACTGCATGAAAGCTCTGTAATGGGAATTCCACGCTTAACGTTATTAAATATAGGTTGTAAATTGAAAATATAGTTAGGCATACATTCTAGTTTTGTTCTATAACATTTTCCAAACCATCAAGTATTGGGCAATAGTAGTGTAAAATTGCGGCCGCTGGCCCAGTTCAAGGTCACCTGAGGGATGACGTCATCGAGGTCAATGACCTCACCGATGACGTCATCGATGACGTCATCGATGACGCAATCGATGACGTCATCACTAATGACGTCATTTCGATGACGTCACACCCATGACGTCACAGAAATGACGTGCTGATGACGTCATCACCCCTTACGTCATCAAAACGACGTCACCGACGCCACTAAGGTCAAGGTCACGCAGAAACTTAAAATTTTTTAGCACTTTTGCCGTTTCTCGCACTACGCTCCGAGTTTCAGTCAGAGTCCCCGTGACCTTGACCACTTGGAGCGAATTTTCGACGAGAAACGGCAAAAGTGCCAAGTTAAACTCGAGTTTCTGACATGACTCTGCCTAAATGGGCAATCGGTTATCCCTCAGGTGACCTTGAACCAGTACAACGCCCGCAATTCTATGTTACTGTGACCTTGAACACTTAACAACGGAGCGCCGACACCGATGCGCACCCCACGACAGCCACCGAGTGACTGACTATCAGGCTCTGTGTACTCTAGGTATATGGGGAAGTGGAGGGGGAAATCTCAAGGTCATCCAAATGGAGTTTTAAAAAAGTTGAAGAGTAGAAAGACTACTCTTGTGCTTCCTGGGCGACCTCAGCAATCTCTAATGGATCTGTAAACCAATCCGATCTGTAGCGGCAGGAGTCCAGAAAACAGGTGCACCACCCATCAGGTTGTCCGTAGCATTTCCGACAATTGGTAAGATTGGAGAAGTGAAATTTAATACACCGCTGCGGACAACAAGTATAAAAGTATTTGGATTTGTAGATTTTGAAAGTTTGTAGTACCGGCGGTGGCAGCTGTTGGTTCTTGCATCTACACCTGCAACACCCGAAGCATTCACATTGCCGGCAGGCCAGCCCATCCACTTGCCACTTTGGTAAGAGGAAACACTTATCCTCACAGCAATAGGTTGTCCCCGTCTCTTCCTCCCAACGCTTCTTTGCACAATATGTGACGCCTTGTATCTCCAAACACCTATGCTCGCAACATGAGATGCGCTTACTTTCCATAGTTGATGTTGCTTTGACGAGGGAGCACGATGAAGTGATGCTGTGGTCAGTGGGAATGGGGTTTATATAAACTAAGGTGAGTGGAGGGGGAAAGGTCAAGGTCATCCAAATGGAGTTTTAAAAAAGAAAAGAGTAGAAAGACTACTCTTGTGTATCTATAGCGATTTCATTGATAGTGAGTGCTTCTGTATGCCAAGTTGATCTGTACTGACAGGCTCCTAAATAATGTTTGCAAAAACCTGCAAAATGATTGTTGCACAATTTGCAGCCAGTTAGCTGTTTTAATGTGAATTCAATGCAACGTTCAGGGCAACAAGTGTACTTATGCCCTCTCATCTGGTACACATGGAATGTCTTCAACTCCGGTTTCGGCTTCTTCCAAGACTTGCACTTACACATGCATTGACCAAAAGCTTCACATTTTCTACACGCCAGGCCATCCGCAACATCAATGTCATTTGGCCATGAAAAACATTTCTGTTCGCAACAGTAGTTGAGTCGACTCTCCATGTTGCTGTGGTGAAGGTGCGCGATGAAATGATGCTGCAGTCATTGAGAGTGCACCTTAAATAAACTCAGTGGAGGGGGAAAGGTCAAGGCCATCCAAACGGAGTTTTAAAAAAGATAACTAGTCGTCCTCCTCCTCCTCGTCCGTTGTACTTAGAGAGCTGTCAGACGAAGAGCCCCGTGCAGGTGCTCCCCAGATGAAAAACAAATCAATTTTAAAACGAAGACCAGGATCTTGCATCATCAATTCCTTTAATTTGTCACATACTAAGTCGACCTTGTGTAAGGTGTCAACAACAAGCTTCCAATTTGTTGGCTCAATATAACTTGTAGTAGAGTCTGCCTCGCTGATAACCACATCCTCCGGCCGTATTGGAGTGTAAAGATGTGTAAAGTTCTTCGGCTGTAGCTGAGGTTCAGGCTGGCTGGAAGTGGAAGGTTGAGTGTGGACCCCTGTCGCATCGAAATCCATAGTCATTCTACATTCAATGTTGGGGTTTTCGTTTAATACATACACCAATTTCTCATGCAACATATCCACTTCTGCCGAGTCTTGCAGATGAACATTCCAGGAAAATGGCCATTCTTCATCCGTAGTGGAGTCAACTCGAGAAAGAGTGCTGTCCGCCATGATAGCTAAGCAAGGAATGATGTGAGCTACAGACTGTGGTAACAGTATTGAAAAGTAGAGGGGGTAAACCAAAAGTACGTGGAGGGGGTATTTTCAAGGTCATTTAATTTGGGTTTTAAAAAAGGAAATAGTGGAGGGGGAATTCTCAAGGTCATCCAATTTAGGTTTTAAAAAAAAGGAATGAAGCTTACTCCTCTTCAGCCTCGTTGTCCCCTGCATCTTCATCAGCCTCATCTTCATCGACGTCAGACTCGCCGTAAGGATAGATCGGGGACATTGGCGAATATTGTGGAGATTGTTGACCGTTGTTGTCGTCCCCTTGCATTCTAACTTGGGACCAATCATAATTTAAATTCATTTGTATTATGATCCCAGGGTTGTCCCGCAGTATTTCCTTCATACGTTCGCAAATTGACTCCAAATAGTGTACACTATCGATCGACAGTGTCCAACCCGTACTTGTACCGACATCAGTAGTGGAGTCAGCTTGGCTGATGGTGTTGTTGTCTGCCATGGTTGCTTGTCGGACAAGGAATGACGGTTGATGTGATGCTCATGCAGGAACATGGTGAAGTGGTGGGGGGTGTGGTGGAGTAGTGGGGGAATTTTCAAGGTCATCCAAACGGAGTTTTAAAAAAAAGGAAAACTTACAAAGTAACATTGAAACTTTCCAATTGATGGTGGCGAGCGTTTTCTTCTGCAACCTTGCCGACACATGTGACTATGCCGTACAGTATGAAAAGTACAACCATAATAAGGCCGAACAATAAAAGATAGCCGTTGACTATCATGATATTTTCTGAGTGGATCTGTTTTCTTCTTATCGCCCTCTCCTGCATCCTCTTCTCCAACTCGTGGACGAAGTCACAACATGCGTGAGGACATCTTTCATCTGTTGGTAGGTTTGCCATTGTTGATGTTGTCGGTGTGGCTGTTGAAGATGGAATGAGGTTTCCAATTGCGATGTGCCATGTACACCAATAGTCAAGTGGTGGGGGTAACAAAGCAGTGGAGGGGGAAGTTTCAAGGTCATCCAAATTGTGTTTTTAAAAAAACCTATCTTGTTACTGAGCCTATATGTCAGTAACAAGATAGGTGTTTTTGATCTTTTACTTCTTTAATATAATGAAAAAATATACATATTCTACAATGGTTAGGACAAGAAATACAACTGCTAGTCAGCTGAAGTAGTCCAAGTTGTCTGGCTCGGTCTTCATGGACGCTGGTGAGGAAGCCGTCGAGGAGTGTCCAGGCTCTTCCTTTGACTGCCGGGTGTTCCGTATATTGCAAGCGTAAACTTGCACATTTATACGGTAGCCTCGTGCCACCATCAGCTGCAACTCCTTGTATAAGTCGTTTAGCTCCTGCTGAGTCTTGATGCTCACCTCCTCGTAACTTGCGCAACTGACGTTGAGGGACATCCTGATGTTGCTAGGTTGGCTGCTGGAGTAGAAATGAAGCCGAGGCACAGCGTTTGGAGGTACATGGAAAAGTGGTGGGGGTGATGGTGGTGGGGGTATGGAAGATGCAATTAAACACTTCTAAACTTTTTCCATTGATACAAAGGGATGGAACAAATAGCACAGGTGTCCTTGTAGTTTTCAAATCTAAACATTGGTGCTAGAAATCCAAACTGTTTTCTACCACCTTCCTGTACGAACCGTCGAAGGTCTCTGACGGCAGCATTGCCACAAGGCCTACAAAACTTTTCCCCGTCTTGGAACCTATACCAGGAGTATCCCGAATACCCTCTATTATCTTTCTTGTACTCCTCGATATCCTGCTTTACTGTTATAGGGATATTATCTCGTAAAGCCGTCTGGAATAAAGATGCGTCAGTTATAACTCGTTGTAAGCAAAGCTCGTACAAGGTGCTCATCGTTTGCTAGTTGGCAACAGACTGACCGTTCTTTGCATCCAAGCAGGTTTGAATCCTAGTGCGGTAGTGGGGGTAATTACGGTAGTGGGGGTAATTGTGAAATGCAAAGGTCAAAGGTCAAGGTCACCCGCGAAGTTTAAAAAAAAATGCAACATATCAATACGTGAAGTCTGTCACATATTGATATGTTGCATTTTTTTTTGTTTTTTTTATTTTTTTGGTCTTTTATGATTCGTTTATTTATAAAACATTACAACAACAACAACATATGTACAACATTAAAACTTAAATCTAACACTGCTGCTTGTCAGCGATGTGGATGGTCAACTCTGTAGAATTGCTACCCGTGCAGCCGTGCGACACCAGGTATAGACACCCGGGTTGAATAGAGCGAAGATCCTCGTTTTGTAGAAGATGGACGAATCTCTTGGGCAGGTACACCTGGAACTTTGGTTTATCCCCCGGAGTAAATGGCGCCTCGCTGAGACTGCAGCAGATGGCCTCCCCAACTGTAGTCTCCATCTTCTTCATAGCATGGATTACGTAGTGCTTCTCGTCTTTTAGTTCCGAGCACTTCTTTACAGGTAATATTGTTGACTTGGAGTGAGCATTGAACTGCTCGACCAAAGTCTGAAGGAACTGGTGAGATGCCATGGTCAGGTTACAGATCGTCTTCTTGCTCGGAGATGTTGTCGTCTCGGAATCTCGAGTAATACTCATGCCAGGTCCCTGTCTGCTCCCCACTTATATACTCTCCGTTACCCCCACCACTCCCCACTTCCCCATTTTGAAGGTAAGAGGCGAGTTTATAGGCATTTTTCAAAGCGCAATGTCTATCTTTATCATGTTCTGGGCTTTTTGTACAAATACATATGGTTTCCAGCATGTATTGATAATTCTTATCCAATTCCACATCATTAACCGGAACATGAGTAAATCCTTCGATCCATCTTTTCTTTTCCAGCCCCTTTGTGTAAATATTGGTAAACTTGTCTGAAAAGTGATGCATAATGTGATACAAGTCCGTGTAACTTGTAAAACCATCATACCAATCGATATGATGGAAGTGTTTTGAAATCCATCTGTTGGTAGTAGCGGCTTTACTAGTTAAAGACGAATAAGAACATGGTGGTTTAAATAAAAACGAATAAGGAACACTTGTATTCATGTCCAAAAACACAAGTTCTTTTATAATGAATCTATCATCATTACCACGAAACGCTTGAAACTCAATAATACCAGGCTTGGACTTTACTTGTTGTTCTTCTCCCTTGTCCATTTTGAAGGTCACACGTCTGCTCATTACGAAGTCAGGAGGTCAACTGATTTCCACACCACGGTAGGTACTACTTTTATACCAGGCCGTACAGTTGTTGGCGCGTTGGTGTATATTTAACGTGGGCACCGTCCCCAATAGGCCTAACCCCACAAAATGTTGGTTATTGTTTTAAAAACTAACCATTGTCATTTAAGTTTCCATCTTTATATTTTCCTTATTTTCATTTTCATCACTAACACTTGATTCTTCTCCTCCATCTTCCTCTTCTTCCTGTTTTACTGATTTCTTATGTAGTTGAGCGTACTTTTCCAATTGTCTCCACATCTGTACTTCATGAGGAACTCTATTAAATATAGAAGTATCCACAGGTCCGTATAATATAGGTGCGTCCGGTTGTTTGTCCAAAGTGTCTTCCAGATAATCTTTAATAATCGAACTTGAAAACACCAGTTGTCTCAAGTATCTTGTTATAGGTTCAGTAGCACAAGTTAAAATGAAAAACTCCTCTCGATTAAGTTGAATTTTGTTATCATGTCTTGTTGTGTCTCTAAACCGTAGCTGATGATCACCACGTTGTTTAATGATATCAATTTCCACATTTGAATCCAAAAGTCCTACCCTTGTCTTTCTTCCAAACATGTTACTACTTAAATAGCATTCTAGCAGATGCAAATGTTTCATAAACGATTCCCAAGCACTGTCCGTAAACAAAATCATTTTGGGTCCATGAGTTAAAATTACAGTAGGGGAATAATCTGTAGATTTCATAACACCGATTAAAACACTTTTATCCAAACTGGAAGAGATTGGGTAAAATATTCGCAAAAATACCTCACTCAATATGTTTGGAGAAATATTATCTTCAATATCCCTTTTTCTCTTTTGTATAGTCTTTCTTCTTTTACCTTTTTCTTCAACATTATTACTGGCGTGAAGTTGTCCGCAAACGTTTTGTTCACCTCCTTCCTGGTGACCTTGAGGATCTAAAAACTCAGATATCTCCTTCTCAATATCTACCACATTTTCAGGTGTACCACTAGGAGAAGCCATATTGAATACGATGCTACCCATACAACAGTAGGCAACAAACTGATGAGGAGCGGTCTGTACGCTCTGCTTTTATACTCGCGGAATGAAACAAAACCGGTTTTTACAATACATTTTTAACAATTCCAGTTAAAGGTGTGTATGTTACGATTTTATCATGTAGAATTAAACAGTATGCAGTTGTATTAGCCGGTATAGCATCGTTGAATTCCATTTCTATTTTTATATCCACACTTGAAGACTTTACTGATTCATTTTGTTTAGAACAATCGATTACAACTATTGGGTAGGCATCGAAATATTTGTCAGGTGGTAATAAAGGTGTATTTGTTTTACCGTAATATGAACTTTGGAATCTCGCGTACATATCGTACAATATACTGTATTTCTTCTTAGTGAATGATACATTTAAATTGTCGTATGGAAAGAATTGTGAATTTAAATAAACTTTAATATTTTTCAAGTCACAATGATCAAATTGTCCTGCATGTTTAGTAATGGCGTCTCTTCTACCTGTTTGTAAACCAAATATAATATACCTGGCTCGTTCTACATAATTCGATGTTTTAACAGTCCAAGTGTGTCGATCCGTAGTAGGTAAACTGGGATGCTCATGAAATTCCCAACTTCTAAATGGAATAACAATATCACGATCGGCTTTTAATTTTCTTAAAAGTAGCATTCTATGCTCGTCAGCCAATTTAACATGTGGAACTCTCCATACAATTTTGTCTAATTTTAATTTCCATTCTAAAGTCGCATCTGTAGTAGCATCTGCAGCTTTAATAATGTCTTTATCGTTAGAAGATCTCAACAAAACTAATTCTTGTTTAACGTTTAATATTATTTTCCTATAATCTTCAGCAAAACCAAGCAGCAAACGTAATGGAATATGAAAATCAAAATATCCATTTGGATTTGGAGTGATCGTGTCAATCGTAGGTAATACCCATCCGGCAGGTTTAAGTAAATTGGTTTCATTGGGTGTTATAGATGTTAATCCTTTTAAAGTTGTCGTAATACCTACTTTTTTAGTGGAATCAACTGTTACACCTGATATTTCATATCTAATTTCATCAAATAGGAAAGCCATAGGATTATTTATAAATGGAACTGTTGTACCAACAGTAGTACCGTCCTTTTTAGTAACTTGTCCTTCAATATACAAGTAACTTTCACATGGTAGTGTGTAAATGTCTTGATTTTGTATGGGAATACGAATTTCATCGTTATTGTTTAATTTCGATGAAGTGTAAGGGTTGTGGGTGTGATATTCTTTTTCCCATAGGGTTTCGTCGAATGTTGGACCCTGCGCTATATCCAGTATATCCATACTCGGTTAATTTTAATCCAATTCTCTCTAAGAAACGAATGTTCTCGCGTGTTAACTCCTCCACAGCTGAAGAGCTACTAATGCGGTTTCCCGTAGGTTGTTCGCTTTTAAATGTTAAACCCATGGTTTTGTATTAAAGTGTCGATTTTAAATGTAATCTAATCGTAATAGGCTCTTCTCTGAAGTCTACCAAGTTACCGTCTTGATCCAATACGCTCAACACGATGTCTGAAATGAAAGTGGTGTTCAACGGTAGATATACCAGGTTTTGTGGCTTTTCAACAATTTTAAATCCAGGTGGTACACTTGGGTAAAAAGTATGTATGATGTGGGTGTTAGCCCCATCCCTGTAAGCACCTTGTATAATGTTACAAGTTATGTCTATACTATTGACTTTTAATATTGTTACTGTTTTCTTACCGGAATGTGTTACATCTGGTTCTAAAACAGGCTCATCGTTGGAAAATCCTAATAAATCACCAATTGAGTTTGGTTGAGTGAAATCTATATAATATTTGGAAGTAATTTCAGCTTTCATCGTATTATTATTACCTTTTAATGTTATATTGTCTTTTCCCATTTTAGTTTGCAAAAATTCATTTATATGATCAATTTCATAAGAACCTGTGGGTAACCTGCACTCTTGTAAGTCTGTAAATTTTCCACTGGCATCCTTTCCCTTATAATAATGCAATACGTTATTTTTACCTTCCGTAACATTGGGGATAGAGTTGTAAGTTGTAAAATCCAATAGTGCCGCCTCCCAAAACCTTCCTTTTTGCAAGCGTAACGCTGGAAAAAGGATACTTCGTAAAGTGGACGATTTTCCTGTTAATGATACCGTATAGGAAGACATCTCAATAGTGACTGATACTTTTAGCTAGAAATTCCAAACATAAATGGCCGCATATTGAAGTATTATCAGGTTGTTCTCTTTTATAGTTATAATATATGTTTTTAGCAGATTTAAAGTAATTTTGAAGTTCTTTTGGTGGTGGCAAATTACCGAAACTATCAAAATAATATACATTGTTATTTAGTTTCTTATAACAAACCCAATGGGTGCCAGACCCTTCAGTATTATCCAAATTTACAATTCCAGTCTCATTTTGCCACATTTTCTTTGGTAAACTGTCTTTCATAAACACACCGCGGAAAAATGGTATTTTTAAACAGGAAATATATTTAAATAATTCAATATTGGTTAATGCTTTATGTGGTATGACCAATTGATTTCTTTCATTTAATATGCACGATAAGGTCTTAGGTAAAGACCTGCCCCGTTTTTTACCATTGACCACACGGTGGGCTTCTTCCTGCCTTTTCTTGTAGATCGTCGTCTTCTTTTTATATTTCCTCCATGTTTTCTTGTGGTTGACCTCCTTTTTACTCTCCTTCTCCTCCTTCTTCCACCTCCTACTGCTGTTTTAGCCTTCATACCTGCTGTTACTGCTAAAGCTGCTGCTTTTTCTGCTATGCTAGCGTCACTTGATTTTACTCGTTGCCAAGCTATGTCCGCAAGCTTTTTGTCAGCTCTTGATCTATTTTTTGAATCGGCAAACGTGGAATATGCGATATCGTGTTCTTTACAAGCCTGATCTAACTTATTTATGCCAGGATCGCCTCTTTCCAGTCGTTTTTTCAATTTAGTTCCTGGTCCGCAATACTGATAACCTCCCGGTATATGAAATTCGTATGGTAATGCGTCTATTGCTCTATTTACTATGGATCCTACTGGAATTCGTTTTAAAGCTTTACTTAACGGAGAAACCGCTGTAGATGTGATCCCACTTCCTTTCCTCGCAATGTCCCGATTTGGACTGATATACCGAAATGTCATTAATGTCTTTTATAATTGCAATTCGCAACATATGTGTTTCCTCTATGAGGAGTTAAACATAAATGAAGTTGTTTGTTAAGATATTCAAGTTATATATCAAAAGTACCCCAATTAGCAATGTTAGAAGTTCTAAATTTTATAGTTTTAGGGTTATAAAAGTATTTATTAACAATTTCCTGTTTTATCCATCTTCCTCTCAAGTTTTCATCAAGCGAAGTATATGTTTTATCTGCAATATAATTGTGCATATCAAATAATAAATTACCTATTACTTTTACAAGGAAATTAACAGTTACAGCATGATCTGCATGATCAGGGTCTTTAAGCTCTGTTATACGTTTATTATTACAAGTATACACTTTGCTATCCATTTGTGATAATGTGATAGCCTGTCCTACAGTTGCAGCATCATTTGCTTCTCTTCCTTGCGCCATGTTTGTTAATTTTTTATTACTACATATAAAAAACGCATGGTAATTATTTGGATCTAGATGTACTGTTTGTCCTAAGGCAGCCGCGTCTCTATCTGCATGACCCCATGACACATTTGATAACCTTCCATGCCTGCAATCCCAATAAGCGTTTTTGTATGTCAATAAATGAAATTTTTCATTACCTTGAATAAAGTCATCCCCTTGCTTTGATAATACTTCATCTCGTTTTGCAAATCCAGTTGTTTCTTGTTTTAAAGTCTCTTTCATTTGACCCACTGTTGCACCATCAGATGGTGCTGAACCATCTTTTACATTCGCCAAACAATTGCCAAGACAATCGATAACTCCCACATCACGTATGACACAATGATCTTTTATATATTTGAGATTTACAGCATCATTTTCATTTTTTGGATAACCTATATCGTTAATAACAAATTTATAAAAAGAAAATCCATCTTTTGTCTTTTCAGGTATCAAAGAATGTAAATAGCGTCTATTTACGCTGTCTTTTGCATCTTTAGGGTCATCTACGTTGGATATACGTTTATTGTTGGCACTATACGTTTTCCCATTGAATTTTAACGTATTTTTTAATTCAGATGACAAATAACCTTTGTTTATTGCATCACCGTTTTGATTTGGTTTACCAACGTTGATGATTCTATGATCTTCTGCGTCATATGTGTTATTTTGTAGTCTTAATGTTGGCGATATCTTTTCCTTTAATATTTTTAGATTTATTGCATCGTTTTCATCCGTAGGATCTTTTATGTTTTTTAACCTTTTATTACTCATATCATAATCTCCATCAGGTGTTTGTGTAAACCAGCACTTCTTTTTAAACTATTGGCATAATATAACCCATCCGAGGAGTAACGTCCGAACTTGTCGACACTCATGGTGCAACTGAATAGTATTCTAGGGAGTAACGCATTTTTATGAGATTACCCCACGGTTTCGGAGTTCATCCACTAAAGCCACCCATTCGTTTTCCAATCCAGTATGACCCGCTTCTTTAGCTTCATGTATTAGTTTCATTCTATCCACCAATTTATTGATATTATTGTAATAAATCACATTTGTGTTATATAGTTTCTTCATTAAACCTGTACCCGTAACGGACTTACTTCTTTTTCTTCGTTCCTGAGCACTTACATCCAAAGTGGATGCCATAAATCTTCGTTTTACAGGTTTTCTTTGTGTTAACGGCATTGTTTGTCTTCTAGTTGGTATTAACTTGGATACAAATTCTTTATATTTTAAAGACTTAGATCTAAAAGGAGGCTGGTCAGGTAAATACTTTCTCCTATATGCATTTGTCTGTTCCAAAATATTTTTATATGCTTCCATGTCTTTTTCTTTCACTACCGATACTGAAGGCTTATTTTCAAATAATAATTCAAATAATCCTTTTGTGCCCTTATACCTTTGATCACCAATTACAATATTATCATGTTCGTCAACGTTTAACGGGCTATTACCTATCATTAAACCGTCTTCTGTTAATCTCGCTCCATAACTATGGTAATTCTTATTAGGAATTGTTCCGAGTAACATTTTTACCATGTATTTCCTTCCTAAAGGTCCTTTGTTATGAATGTTTTCACCCAATAAGCTTATGTTTGACGGACCTTCTCTTGTCTCTTCTTCTTTTTCCTCTTCACTAGCAGTTGATACAACTTCATGTCCTCTTTTGGCTTTTACTTCATATAATTCTTTTATTCCACTATAGTCCGGTGATTCTAGCTCTCTTTCGGGTTCTCCACCGGTAAAACCACTATACGTAGAGGATTCCAGGTCTTCATCACTAAAATCTTCTGATTTTACATTTTCTCTTTCAAACTTCGTAATAGGTGCAATCGCATCTCCTTCCAATACGGGTTTAGCAAATTTTTTGTTTAATTGTTTCAAGGGTTCAGTAATAGGTTTAAAAGTAGATTCAAGGAATTTCTCCCTCTCGCTAATACCTAGTTTCAATGCTCTGTTTTTAGCCCGAATAGAATCACTAAGTGATTTTATTTCTTTTACTAATTTTTCTTGGTTAACCATGTTTGTAGCAAGACGTGTTGTACAACAATGAATGTGTTATACCACGTTTAATGTATTAATATAAATTTATCAAATCCTATCCTGTATCGACCATTGTTTAGCGGTTGTTCCTTCATAATTGTTAGGAACCCATACTTTTCAGCCCAAGCCTTTCCACACAACTCTTTAAATCGTTCAAATGTCATATCCGCATTTACATGATCAAAATATATATGTTTTAGGTTGGTTTCGTCCTGTTTAAATACAATTAACATGTTTGCATTGTCTCTAATGAGTTGTTTAGGTATTTTGCTGTAAGTTTGGCCAATATAAATGCTATCTATGTTGTTATGTCGACCCATAGCGAAGTAATTCCTTATTGTGTTTTGGTTTTCACAAGATACATCGTCGAATATAAACACGGAGAATGGTTTAGCTTCTTGTGGCTGCATGACACTCTCGCTTGCATTAAACTTTAAATATTTAACTTCAGGCACATTAGTCAGTATTTTTTCCAATAATTGATACTTTGGTTGTTGTAGTGATTTTGAAAATACATATAGATTGTTAAATCGTAATCCTTTAGGGTTTGTAATCAAATTGAATACTACATTAGTTTTTCCACAGTTGGAAGGTCCGGTAACCAGACAACGAACGGTGTTTGGTAACAAATTGCCATGATTCCCACTATTGAATTCTGAATTATCCACTGTGAGTTCATCTATATTATTAATAGTAAAACTCTCTTTTTGTGGTACTATCTCCATCCTTTGTAATGGTTCAACCTAAAATGATTCTCTATTGTTATATCAAATCCTTTTTAGGTATCCAAGAATCTTCCGTCTTATTAAATCCTAACCATCGTACTTTGACCTTATCTTTTTTCCGTTGCAACACCTTTTCAACTAAATATACATCGCCTACTGTTGATTTTAACATTTCATGTCCATAAAACCCTCCTTCAAGCAATTGTCCTTTATTATCTTTTAAAATATATGTCTCAGGTACTGTAGGTTGTACTTTGAATACAGTAAAAACCTCATTGGTCCAATTTGGCAGGTATCTTTTACTGAATACACCTTTATATTTACTTATTCGCACTTTATCACCCACATTAAATTTTTTAGGCTTTAGTTTTTCAACTTTTGGTTTAGTATTCGTTTTTATACGTTTTAATACAAGGTTTTCATTTTTACTA
Organism: Neoaliturus tenellus; assembly: GCA_030545055.2. Lineage (NCBI taxonomy): Eukaryota > Metazoa > Arthropoda > Insecta > Hemiptera > Cicadellidae > Neoaliturus > Neoaliturus tenellus. Next base: position 230,607,230 of record CM061531.1, read on the forward strand.
GTTACTTGGTTTGGTTTCATCCCGATAGTCCTATGAAATTTGTTATTGTAATCGTTTATAAGTTTTGGTAACATATCAATCCATATGTGCGATCCTCTGTTGGAAAACATTTTATACATTGCACTTTTTAAAGTTCTGTTGAATCTTTCGATTATTGAGGCTTTTACTTCTGAATTGGTTGAATAATGGTTTATATTGTGTTTTTTCATTAAATTTGCAAATTCCTTATTAAAATATTCTTTTCCATCATCTGTTTGTAAATGTTTAATAGTATGTTTGTCTCTTTGTATAGCTGTTTCCATTGCTTTTGTAACACTTTTGCCACTTTTATCTTTTAGTGGTAAAGCATCTGCCATTTTTGAAAAACAGTTAATAACAGTCAATATGTATTTATATCCTTTATTTTGTTTGCTATAAGGAATCATTTCGATTAAATCCGCTTGATATAAATCATTAATTCCTTTTATCACCGTATTTCTTCGTGGAAACTTTCTTCTTGCAGGTTTATGAAGTTCGTTGACAATTTGTTGCTTCAAGTCCTTCATATTGCAGGTTTCAATGTTTGTTGTATCACATGTATAATCACAATGAATGTTGTTTTAAATATTCACATCATTTATATGGGTCAAGGTCATCCAAACTTGTGTAAAAAAATGGGGAACACGGCGTTGGACTTGCCGTGTTCCCCATTTTTTTTACGGAAGGAGAAAGGAATAAGGTCGTAGTTGTAGAAGGACGAAGAATAGGTTACTAGTTGATAGGGTTTAGAGAGTAGTGGCCAAAAGGAAGAGTGTGGATTTTGTCAGGCATAATGTATCTTTTATCATCCCGAGCTGACAACGCTTTTTTAATTTCGGTGACACTGTAGACTTGATGCTTGAAGCTTCGGATATTGTTGAATGTTGCTGATATCGTAGTATCTTCAAACAAACAAGTCTTGTAGTGGTCAAATGTCACGTGTTTTTTCAAATAAGATGTCTTCACTCCTTTTGCTTTCTTCACTGTCGGTGTGTTGTTCTCGTGGTACATCTTAAATGAATACAATTTCGCCATCAGCGCCACTATTTCTTCTAAAGGCATTCCATTTGCTTCATCTTTGAATTTTCCAATTACTTTTTTATATTTTTCATTAAAATTTGGATGGTTTTTCGGATAGTCAGAAAAATCGAAATCTTCTTTGTATGGAAAAGTCCTTAGGTCTTCATACATGTCCAAAGTCTTTATCCAGTAGATAAACGCGTCCGTATCCATGTATGCGACTCCAATGTTTTCCCTTCCGTAATGTTTAACCATTTTGTTATAATGGAAATCATACATCAGGGTTTTACTTATATCCAAAATCGACATACCTATGTATAACGGACGGTCCATGACTATTGTTGTTTTCTTCATACTGACAGCGACTAGATTTTCGTTTATAATCATGGATGTTCCGAAATTTGGTTTTTGCACTAATTTTTCCAATTTCCTAGGATCACTCACTAATTTTACATTTTTGTGTTTTCTTTTGTTCTCCAAGGTCTTCCCAAAGATGGCATTGTTCATTAATTTATAGAAGTCCTTTTCAAATGCTGTTGTCGCTGCAGCTCTTCTTGCAGTGTTGGAATCAATATATGGTTTCAACCAACAAGACTGGGTGAATTCAATTGCTCTATGAATTCTCACTATACGTAGACCCAATTCAAGAGCCTGTTGAACTACCCAGTAGTGAGCCACATAGCGATCCTTATTCTCCAAGGTCATCATCAATTTTGGCCATCTTCCTGTCGGTGAAACTTCAGTCTTGGCTAGGAGAGGCAAGTCGTAGTGATGGTCATGAAGGTGCTCTGGATATTCGAAATCACAGTCCAAAATATAGCCTTTTGGACCATTCTTTGGAATCTGTGAGATGTCTCCAATGGTGGCCGGGTCGATCCATTTAAAGTCAGCGTAGGGAAGCGGATTTGACATTGCCCAACCATAAAGGTTGTTTGCGTCAAAGTAGCCAAGGTAGACCGATGGTTGTTGCTCGTCGAAGCCGGGGATGTACTTGTTGTTGGCTTTGACATGACGTGTTACAGCTTGTGTCAAACCGCCCCGTACACCAGATTCCATCATGAGCACCATATCGATATCCGTTAGAAGTTCCAGTCGACAGTTGGTTGACTTTAGCATAGCTTGCCATGCTAATCCTGGAGATGTGTACGAGTGTAGAGGGTCCAGTCCATAGGCTGAGAAGCAGGTGTTTCGGAATTCTTCCATCACATCGCACAGCAGAGTTACGTCCAATTTTATATAAAAGTCAGAATATTCCCCTAAGGTTTGAATGTTTAGTTGGTTCCAAACATTACAAGCATGATTGTAGTCTTCAACGGAGATTTCACTTTCGTTTAATTTGCTGTTGAAGGCTTCGATCGGTGGTAGACTGGTTTCTTCAAATTTTTCTGTAGATGTTATGTAGTCGTAGGGGAATACTCCTTTACGTAATACTAAGTCCAATTTATCTTCAGGTACAATCTTGCTGGTTTCTTTTAGGTCTTCTCTTCGTAGATTCTCAGACAATCTGCTCAAACTAGATGGCATAAATCTATAAGAGTCTACAAAGCGAAGTTTAATTTTACCTACGGTTTTTGAGAAACTGATGTACTTTTCCAATGTTGTAGCAAGAACATCAATTTTACCATCATCTCTTCCTAACTCTGGAATAATGAAGTGGGAGTCGTAGCCGCTAAGATTGTGTAACACGACAGGGATAAAGTGGGGCAGTTTGTAATTTATATTGCATGAATTACAAGCAGCTCCTCTGTATAAACCTGTCAGGTGATCGTGATCTCTTACTTTTGGATTTTCTTCACTGAAGCTCTTCTCGCATAGATAACATCTTGATGCCATATTGTATTCTTCTTGTTGATTCTCATTCAAAGGTTCCATAGGTACGACATTACCATACAAGCGTTGTACCTTTTCAGCAATGTCATACAACTGGTCTACGAAATACTTAGCGGCTTCTTTACCACGGTAAAGTATTGGAGTGGATGTTAAACCATAGTTTTGCAATTGGTTTTCAGACAAGGTTGATTTCACTATTAGACAAAAACTGTTGGGTTGATGCAACTGATATTTTGTTCTTCTAGTCACTTCACCGTCCGGCAGCTCCTGTGGTACTAACGTAGATTCAAAATCTGCGTAGATGACTACTGGAATCCGATATTGGTGAACTGTTTTGTTAAATTGGATACACGCTCGAGATGGTGGTGGCAGACTAATCTTCACTTCATAATTTTCATTACAAAGTCTTTTGTGTTCTATCAACCACTCTAATCCTCCTTGTCTTATTTCTTTATATGTGAAACAAAAACATCTTTTACACACTGTTAACCTACGCCTCTGTTTTGATAATTGATTTCGAATCAAGGATGCAAAGTCCTTTATCCACACATAATGTGAAATTTCACCCTTAGTGATCAGTAGCAAATCAGTGTGGTTTCTTTGCTCAACTTTTACTACCCGCAAAGGATAAACGTTGTTCGAATCATCCAGACCGAAAACATTCACTGAAACGCCAGGATTTTTCTTTTCAAATTTGTCTATGTCTTTCAATGTAACTGGGTAGGTGAGGCCTTGAAAGTTGTAGCGGTGTTCATTTTCGTAATACTCTCTACCAACTCTTTCAGGATGATCTTTAACATACTTGGTTAACATTGCATACTTAAAACATTCATTACCTTCATTTTGCACATTCCTACACGATTTAGTGTTTTGGATTTTCTTTGGTAAAGGGATAAAACTACTACCCCTTAAACCATATCCATGCTTGTGAACCCTTACATCCATACCTTCAATTGATGACAAAGTCCATCCAGATCCTCTTCCTTCATGTTCTTGAAGTTTTGTTATAAGTTCTTCCAAGCATTCTTCAATAATATCATCGATGTTGGAGGTGAAGGTAAGGGTTCGGTTTTTGGTAATGAACGCTCTCAATGCTGTTTCACCATCAGTATTGTTAAACATAGCCTCTAACACCATTCCAAATTTAATAAAATTTAATCTTTGTAGTTCTTCCCTCAAGGTTCCACCAACAAGTTCCTTAGCCTGGGTTATAAATGTTTCCAGTTCCAATTGAACATTATTAATTTTAAAATGTGTTACAACTCGTCCTGGCAAGGCCGTGGTGCGCAGTTGTTTCACATCTTCTAGTTCTTCTTCAGTGTCCTCTTCTTCAGTGTCTTCTTCTTCAAAAGGTCTTCTAGCAGTAGATGGTCCAGCACCAGCAAATTGGATCACACTAGGTCTTCTTCTTTGCATTTGCTGTAGATAGCTGTCCCAGTAATCCGTCTGCTTCTGGTGCTCTTCCAAAAACCGGTCAATTGAGTCTAAGTCTATTTCATCCATGGTAATATCTTCTTTTCTATCTTCGTCTTCATGTAATTCTCTGTGTATGGTGAAAAGATCTTCGTCTTGAAAGATTTCCCCACAAATGTCGCAAAGAGCCATTTCAAACAGTTTGGCTTTGAATGCACACTCTGTGAATGTCCACGCAATAATGAGCAGCGCACTCCACCGGGACCCTTTATATCCGAGGCAGATAGGTGGGGAAAGTGACGTCATATGGAAACAGGTTATCACTCATGTGCTAAATTTAGCCTTTACACAACCGTTTGTAATACATTTATCAGTAGGCTTGATAAATTGATGATATTTGGTCTAGATTCAATAATTTGTACAAGTTTTTTCAAAGACGTCTGTTTGAGCAAGTTTATGTAGGTCAAGGTCATTTGGAATTATTATTTTGAGCGGGGGATAGAGCACTAAGCAGTATCATTTACTACAAAGTGCTCTATCCCCCGCTCACATTCTTTTTTAACTTTTTGTTTAAACTTTTTACAAGGGTGAAACATCACCATCAGAGTCGGAATCATCCTCATCACGGAATAGGTAGCGATGACAATACATAATTCTTCTGGCAACTAACATCCTATCCATTGGACGATGGGGAGTGTCTTGTTCTTGTTCTTCTTCTTCTTCGATTTCCAATTGGAATTCCATTTCCGACTCAGATGACGACTCTAATGTTTCGTAGGCGTGCAAGTCCACCTCATTGTCCGTTGAACCAGCTTCGTCAGAGTCCGTTTCAATATTCATTATCTCTTCCTCCTCCTCTTCTTGATCAACCGCAGGTAGTTGGTCCTCTACTTCTATAATTTCTAGAGGTATTACCTCCAGAATAGAGACAATTCTGTTGCGATGGAACACGGTGTTGTCAAGTGGAGCCATGGTATGGAAGTGTTGTATCCATCCAATTTGCTTACCCTTTTTATACCCCCACCAACTATACAATTTATGTGGGTCAAGGTCACGTAAAGATACCCTTTGAGCGGGGGATAGACCACTAAGCAGCATGCTAGTCCATTGCCGCAAAGTGATCTATCCCCCGCTCTGTTCTACAAAACCTCAATCAAGTCCAAGTCCAAGTCCTGTTTAACACATTTTATTCTAATTCCATATCCAATTTAAAAATTTCAATTTCACATGGTTTACACTCCTGATGTATCAAACACTCCAGCTCCCTAAACATATCGTCCAGTTCGTCCAAATTATGATGTCCTACTTTTAACACATGAAGGTGGTTCATGCTTTGCATTGTAGCATGACCATCAACAAACAAGTTTCTTTTCCACGCTAACATAAACTGGCAGTTTTCTTGAAAGATTTTTCTCACCAAACAATCATACACAGCCGTCAACATGTCTCTACAATCTTCATAGTGTACCATCACAGAATACCTGTCCAAGTTAGCACCAAGCAGCGATCCACTCATTGTTTCTAGCGTTCCACTGGAAGGTCCAAAGCAGAATGAAGTCGAGATGTATAGACCCCCCTCTTTTATACCAGTTAACCGGTTGTCCTTGCTGTAAAGTGGGTCAAGGTCATCCAATGCTACCCTTTGAGCGGGGGATAGACCACTAAGCAGCATGCTAGTCCATTGCCGCAAAGTAGTCTATCCCCCGCTCTGTATTCTACACACACACACACATGTCCCTGTCCAAGTCTTTCATTACATACCCAATATATATTCAGTTCCTTCATCATCACTATCACTCATCACTGCTTCCACAAACTCCACAGGATTAAAGTTAAATTGTTTCAATTGTTCTTTTAAGTTTTCAATTTGTTGGTCCTTTACTTCTAAAACACTGTGAAGGTGTGATATGTAGTCCGCTGCCTCGTTGATGCTTGCTACTCTCGGATCGCCTAACTTCAAGCTGGGAACTACACCCTGCAGCCTGTAGTACGCCATACGCCTTTCTTGCTCCTGCCGTTGACCAGGACTGAGCAAGCCTTGCCCGTCTTGGCTCACCTCCAGCAAGGTCCGTAGCATTGGAGCTTTGCAGGCGTTTGCCCGAGCAACAGTTATGCTGTGGAATGGTCGAGCAGGTCCACGAGTAGCAGGCAGGACGTTGGCAGCACGCCTTCTTGAAGAAGAAGAGGAAGCCTGAGAAGTTTTGGAGTTGAAAGCCATGTTACAGTGCTGTATTCAGCTAAGCGGTACAAAGCAGAATAACCAAACTGCACGTTTATACCCGTATATATACACTTATCAGTGGTGGGGGTACTAGCAAGCCTTGGTAAAGTGGGTCAAGGCCATCCAAAAACATTACCAGAACGGGGGATAGATCACTAAGTGGCATGTTAGTCCATTGCCACAGAGTGATCTATCCCCCGCTCTGTATTCCGCATTCACACACACATTCATACAAACACACAAGTCCCAGTCCGAGTCTTTACCCACACACCTATCCACTCTCATCCTCACTAGCATCACTGTCCACTAAAAGATCTTGACACTTCATAATTAGTCTGTCATATTTTCTCAGGATTGAATTTGCCTCACGGATTACATTCTCTAACACCCTATCCTTTTCCTCTATAATTTCATTGTACGCTTCAAATACATTTGGTGGTGTCTGTGTAGATGCATTTGATGTGGTTGGTTGCGGGTTGGTAGGAGGCCGGGCCGAGCTGGAGGCTCCACTGCTGCAAAGCTCCTTCTTCACAGGGCCAAAGCCGGAAATCCGGACGCGACTCCTTACATACCAGGCTGATCTAGAGGCTCCACTGCTGCTGCACGGGTCCTTCTTCACAGGTCCAAAGCCAGAAAATCGGACTCGACTGCTTAACAGAAGGCTCGATCGGTTGGGCCCAACACTTGAGCTAGAAGCTGAAGAGTTTCCAGACATGGTGCGAGGTGTTCTGCTTAACGGATGCAAGCTGAATGAGCGGACATTGGATTACCACTCCTATATATACCTATTTGTAGTGGTAGGGGCGGGGTGGAGGAGGGGGTGGGGGAGGGAATGGGGAATTGGGGGGGGGGGATAGCTTAAGGATTTCCACTAAATTTCCCTTACTCTTCCCGGTCATCGGTTTTACATACCTTTAGCAAACCCATCATTTTGGTTTCTTCAATAACTTTACACAGCTCAAAGACCCAAGCAAACAGCTCATCTATGTTGTTATAATTAATTTTTGTCCAGTGTTCATACTTATGAGTTTGGTTGTTTATAATACATAGATAAAATGTAGACCCATCTCGTCTTATACAGTGCTCAACTTCCATTCTATGCCGATTTAGCACTTCCCAAACATTGTGTAGATCTATCAAGAAGTCACCACCTTTGTAATTGTACCGTGACATGTTTACACGGAGTACAGAAACGGACTGAAGCAAATGAACGGCTCATACAAGCTTAGTAAGAGCATTAGAGTGGGGGGTATCACGTGATACACGACATTAGTTGTAAGGTTAGCACTTTACTTTAAACAGTAATTTATATGGGTCAAGGTCATTCAAACTTTGAAAAATTTTTACCTCCAAACACTTGTAGCAAGCTACAAGTGTTTGGAGGTAAGTTTTTATTTGTTAAAGATTTTCGTAACTTAGTCTTCACCCTCAAGGACACGGTTTGAGATTGTCCCAGTGACTTTACATCACCGCCAGGTTAAAGTATTATACAAGTCAAGTATTTTTTTTTTTTTTATTATTTGACTTGTGTAATACTCCTCTCCCTTACTTTAAGAGGGTTAGGACTAAATTTGGAAAAAATAATTTGGAAGAAGAATTGTTGTTTTTTAAATATCGTCCAACACAACCTAACAATTTAGAATTTCTTTTGGTAGGCCTACATCCTAATCCATTTCCCACACAGATTGGCATCCTTCCCTTCGTATTAGATAGCCTTTTTTATGGATGAAAAATTGTCTTTGTACCATCCGAACGGGTACTTTCATTGTATGAAGGCTGCCATCACCTTTTACAATGATTTCTACTTTGGCATCAAAAGCTCCATAAGTTTGAGCAATAAAATAATATTTTTCATCCATTTTAAGTCTTCTAATATCAAGCGGTTGCGGACTGTGGGGATGTCTGGGTTGGGATGTTTTAGACCTAATGTTGTTAAGACTGTAGGGTCTTACTCTCGGAAGATTGATGTTTTTGTTCAAGTGCGTTTGGCAACGGTCTTTATCTAAAACAGCAAACTTCTGACAGCAAAGAATCCCAAAGTCTTTTGACATCCACACGTAATCGCATTTATTACCCTTGCCAGCAGGGAGTTTAACACGCTTACGTTTTTGTGTTGGACGCTTTACTGGAGTGTTTTGGAGCTTGTCAGGTTTAGGCTGGCTAGAAGGAATGGGGGTGGGAGGTGAAGGTTTAAGTAGGTCAAAAGGTAGGCTGCAGACAATTTTGGGTGGGGTAGGTGAACGGGTTAGGTCGATTGAGGGAAGTTCGGGGGAGAAGATTGATTTACGGGGTGGTTTGGTTGGTGTAGGTGGCATGGGGGATATGGGTGAGGGACATTGGGATTTGGTGTAGGATAGGATTTTCTTAGTTCGACTGTAGGGGGTTATCCTCGACCTTGGCGCCTCTTCGAACACCGCAGACTCCGATCCCGAGTCCGATAGCAGAGAGAGTGCTGGAGAGGCTATCAGGACTCGTCCGCTGGGGTTCTTTGAAGATGCCGCAGGTGCGCCAGCCTCTTCCGAAGCCGAAGGTGCGCCAACCTCTTCCAATGTTGGTGGCAATGGTGAAAGGCTGGGCATCGAGGCAGGCTGCGGTGGCGGCGGCGGTGGCGGCATCGTCAGGCAGCTCAGAATCTGCGCTGTCATGAGGTATTCTAGGATCGGAGCGGAGGACGATGAGGGCTGAGGCGTGTTGGCCGAGGTTGAAGAAGCTGGTGGGTAATTCTTGAGCTTAAGACCCATCTTCATGAAGCGAATAAATGAAGAGTAAATATGAAAAGAGTAAATATGAAAAGAAGATTGAAATAAGTAAATAAAATCTCAGGAGCGAGAGAGGACCGTCCGGTACGGGAACCTGGACAGGAATGAGAAGTGCATGCCGCCCGGCCGCCTTATATCCCCGCCGGGGCTGCCACGCCCAGGATATCAGGGGTGGGGGTGGGGGGGGGGGGGTTCGCACTTTTTGTCGGGGGGGGGGGGGGGTTCGCACTTTTTGTCGGGGGGGGGGGTTCGCACTTTTTGTCGGGGGGGGGGGGTCAATTTAAAACAATAAGCCTCACTTAAGACGTTTATGTTAACATCGCTGAAGCCTCCAAAAAAGACACACTTATAGACGAGTCAAACCTTGTGTGTTACTTGACTTGTACATTTTTTTTTAAAAGAGCTTAATATATTTACCTTGTTAATAAGACCTGACTGTTAAAGAATTTTGAAAACTTTTATATATTTAGGTCAAGGTCACGGTAAAACTTTAAAAAATTAAGCCCCACACCCCCGATGGGGGTGTGGGGCACTTGGGTTGTCATCGCTGTAGCCTCCAAAGAGACCCAACTATGACAACAAGGCAACATCCAATGTCGTGTTCCCTTCGCCACGCAAGACTTGTAAACATTTACTGCATTGTCTTTTCAATAGCTAACAAAACATTTACTTAATTTTGAGAGAGGTTGAGGACAGCCCTAGTGGCTTACGCCCTCGGTCCGAGTGCAGGGGCCACCGCAAATTGGCCACAGCTGTGGTCTGCATGTCAGCATACAAACGGACCGAGTCCCAAACCCAGCCGCAATATTGCATGCCTGAGAGGACCCATGCTAAAATTGGTTTAAAATTGTTTTACACGGGGGTCTACTCCCGTACCCTACCTTTACTATTTAACTTTATCAATGCAGTAAATTTTTATAAATCTTTGTGGGTCAAGGCCACACGGACATTAAAAAAATTTCGGCCCCCGTACATCCATGGCGAACCACGAATGTTCGGGGGCCTTGGGGACTAAAAACACAAATAGCTAACAAAGATTCATTTACATAATTTTGAGTTTCCAGAAGGGAAACAAGAGGTTGAGGACAGCCCTAGTGGCTTACGCCCTCGGTCCGAGTGCAGAGGCCACCGCAAATTGGCCACAGCTGTGGTCTGCATGTCAGCATACAAACGGACCGAGTCCCAAACCCAGCCGCAATATTGCATGCCTGAGAGGACTCATGCTAACGTTGGTATAAAATGCTTTTACACGGGGGCCTACTCCCGTTCCCTGACTTTACAATTTACTTTGAGCATTGAAAAAGCTCAAGGGGGGATTGCTAAAACAAGCGTATACACTTTACAAACATATAACACACTTACAACACACAATTGAGCTCAACGTAGTCAATGCTGGAACAAGCACATACACATTAAACACATATAACAAACAAGACACAAAGGATAAAAGACACAGGAGACATAGGGTACAAGTAAAACACTCTCATATAAATCAATTCCCAATACCCAAACGCAAGCGCAATATCTTACAACTAATACAAGTCTTAAAGTTAGAGTAGACTTCGCTAAACACTGAAGGCGCCATTCAATGTTTAGTGATGCCTATGGCGGTCCGTCCCGGTCGTTCACGTTCAACGCGCGGGAGCGGACTGCGAGCCGGCTCTGGCTGGACCCCCTTATATCCCCGCCGGGGCTGCCACGCCCAGGATATCAGGGGTGGGGGAGGGGGTGGGGGTGGGGGTGGGGGTGGGGGTGGGGGGGGGGCTCGCACTTTTTGTCGGGGGGGGGGGGGGGCTCGCACTTTTTGTCGGGGGGGGGGGGGGGCTCGCACTTTTTGTCGGGGGGGGGGGGCTCGCACTTTTTGTCGGGGGGGGGGGGGGGGGTCAGGTAAGTTAAGTGGGTCAAGGTCACCCACAACACTTGTACTCTAAGTGTTGGCTATACCCCCACCACAACTGGGTCCCTAGGCTGCACAACACCGCTTCGCCAGTATGTCTCCGGCTTCCATGCGGTGCGTCTCGCTGTTCTCTAGCTCTCTATATGTAAGTAATTTTACAAGTTCTGAATGTAGGTCACTACACTTTAACTCTGGGACGATATCGACTTGTAGTGTTTCAGTGTTTTGACTCAAGGTCATCACACTTTAACTCTAGCACATCGGTTATCGTACCAGAGGTGCTCAATAACCTAACTTGTAATGTTTAGGGTGGCGTTTGCACGCCACGTGGTATCGCCATGAGTGTCCAGTCCAGGTTTTAAGTTAAATTAATTTTACTGTAATCTTTTCCATTTCCGCTTCGTTTTGCCAAAGTATAAGGTGTCGCTTAATAAAGTGGTATTTCTCTACAGTTATAGGAGATTGCAAGGATACAATTAGTTTATTTAGGAGACTCTTCATCTTGGAGTTTAACACAATTTCCACTTTGACTTTGCTTCCTCGGCTCTCACAGCCTAAGCTGTACAGAAATGTTTCTTCTAGTGCCAACTCGGGCCAAGAGAACAGTGTGTTGATTGTAGGACAGCTCATGGTGAAGTGATGCGATACTCCAGCGTACCACCTCACCTTCCCCCGCCACTGTGACCTTCCCCCACTCCTGCTGTTTCCCCCACTTCTTTTCCCTTGACTCATGCGCTACAAGCAGTCTCTCAGTATTGTGCGGACTTTTGTGAGGTGAAGCCATGTCGCAGGACACTTTAGGTAAGAAACTTAGCCGTGTTAAGACTTTATTAGTTGCTCACTGTCCACCACCCAAAGTTAAGAGAGTTTCAACTTTAGCTAAGTGGCGCAAACTGTTGCGCGGACACCCTAAGTTTTATACAAAACAGACTAATGTCAGTTTTACTGATGAGGATTTGTTTAAAATATTGGATGAAATGACTTTTCCTTGCAAAATTCAGTTAGTTACTCCCATTCCTGACAGTTTAGAGTCTTAGTCTCTCAAGCCAATATACCTAGCATACACAGAGCCTGACAGTCAGTCACTCGATGGCTGTCGTGGGGTGCGCATCGGTGTCGGCGCTCCGTTGTTAAGTGTTCAAGGTCACAGTAACATAAAATTGCGGGCGTTGTACTGGTTCAAGGTCACCTGAGGGATAACCGATTGCCCATTTAGGCAGAGTCATGTCAGAAACTCGAGTTTAACTTGGCACTTTTGCCGTTTCTCGTCGAAAATTCGCTCCAAGTGGTCAAGGTCACGGGGACTCTGACTGAAACTCGGAGCGTATTGCGAGAAACGGCAAAAGTGCTAAAAAATTTTAAGTTTCTGCGTGACCTTGACCTTAGTGGCGTCGGTGACGTCGTTTTGATGACGTAAGGGGTGATGACGTCATCAGCACGTCATTTCTGTGACGTCATGGGTGTGACGTCCTCGAAATGACGTCATTAGTGATGACGTCATCGATTGCGTCATCGATGACGTCATCGATGACGTCATCGGTGAGGTCATTGACCTCGATGACGTCATCCCTCAGGTGACCTTGAACTGGGCCAGCGGCCGCAATTTTACACTACTGGAGTGGAATCCTCACACATAACTGTTGGTCCCTCAGTGTAGTGACAAATCCTTATTTCGTTGACCGACGATTACATTCGCAAGAAGACTCAAATCGACTTAAAACTTTCTTAGTAGATTTTAGGCGTTATTTGCAATGTTAAGTTCGTTTCTGAAGTTATACTTCTATGTAATAAAGTAATGAGACGTAATTTAATTCCATTGTGGGCTGTAAATGACGGTGCTTATGGCTATGTTAAGCTGAGTTGTTTCTTGTCAGACAGGGTAAGCAGGTGTTGTGGAAACTATTTTCTGCCTGTTGTACTATAACTATACTAAATAAGATACAATTTGTATTTATGAAATGTTTTAAAATAGGTTATGAAAGAAATAGGTTACTAAATAGGTTACTAGAAAGATATATTTTGTATTTACAAACAATAATAAAAAGAAAATATTTTTACAAAAATAATAAAATTTGTAAAATGTACCTATAAGTAATCAAACATATTTAATGAAAAAAAATTGAAACATTTTTCTTTGTAGTTAATATGTGTAATTTGATGAATGTGTTATTTTTATTTATTTATTTTTTAATAGCTTGTAACTAGGATTATCTGGATTGTGTTGCCGTTCATCCCGATACGCGTGGAACAAGCGTACTCCTAGTATTAATTAAGGTACCTATGCAGGAAAAATGTTTGAATAAATAGGGTTCTATAATTTTGTAAATAATCCGACACTGCTTATATAGGATATTAACTATATTATACTAGTTAATGTGACGTATAGAATCACTTAAATATTATTTTCCAACATACGTCAATTAAAACATATCAAATAAAGTTGGAGTTTAATGTAGCCTTTTAAAATAGCACGGAAACATCTATTCCTTTTATGTGCTAAACTCTAAAGTTGTGTTTTGAAAATATACATCCAAACATCATACTAATCCAAAACAAATAAGGAAAATGTAAAAAACCTTCAGACTATATTTAAAATGCAAGATTTTGACATTTTACTTATAGATGAACACTTTTCTTTACAATATTTTAATCCAGATGGAAGTCAAACTAATAAACGTAAATTGATGTTGAAATTTGAGTTTTTTCGTTTTCAAATTAGTAACACACGATAACGCACGAAAATTTTTTTTATCCTAGTGAGGAAACGACGATTAAATTAAATTAATTTACAAACTATTTGATATGTTTGCTTTTTATAATTTATGTTTGCAAAAAATTGAAGTTTAATGTAACCTAAAATAATTCTACAGATGGCTCTGAATTACATCACGTATTTGTATTATGTTAAATCAGGAAATTTAAATTTAACTAACAATTAAATTTTTTTAAAAGGAAATTAAACAAAACCAAAAGTTTGTGCCGTAGGCATCTTCAGCTTTATACACGTAGGCGGGGGAGGCAAGGGGTTGCTTTACTGAGTGGCCCTCGTGCAGCAATAGCTCAGGATTACTGGGAGAAACGTGGTCAGATCTCAACAATGGACGACGGCTGCCGGTTGTTTATCCCTTAGTGTGACCGCAAAGTAACTTATTTTATCTGAAATTTTAGAAACAGTTTTTTACTATAAGAATTGCTCTGAAAACAGACCATCTTTTAATGATATTTATCAGATTAGATGTAAAGAATTTTCGATCCACACCGAAAGCTAAGTCATCTTAGTAATAAGTTCGAGTTTCAGTTCGTGGATTAATACATTTGTTCATATTCAAGTTGAAATAATAAAACGTCCTCAAACACTACTCGATATATTTACACTGTAACTGTATATAAGACGGTAAATATATGAAATATGTTATAATTGCTATCGATTTCGAAAAGTTACACCGGTCATCGTCAGACCCAATCCGAGACTGAGAGAAACAAGATCTAGATTGTATTATTTCAACCTGAGTAACAGCACCAACACGTATAATGCTAATCAAGAAGCTATTTATTGGTTAGTAATACTTACTTTCAGCTAAGATTATTTTATTAACAGGGATAATTATGGAATAACAGTTAGATTATTCGTTTAAAGAGTTGTCTAATCACCTAAAATCTAGTCTATACTAACACTATCTCCCAATAAAAAATTTCTTGTAAAAATTTGATAATACAACTAAAAAATAAAAAATTCTTACTTTGTTATTGGATTGAGCTAGGAAGGTTGTTTAATCTAAATTTAATTAAATAATAATAAAAGAAATAAGTAATAATAATAAAAGTAGTAATAGAAAAGAATATGGATATTTTCGTTACATTTAGTACAGATGTAAATCATAGCACATATTCGTTTATCACACCGTGCTGTTGTGACGTTTGACGGCTAAATAAATTTCGTAAAATATTGTCAAACAACATAAACATTATATGCCATAAACAGTTTTTCTTCGTTTTAATGGTTTAATTGGTTTATCAATTTTATTTCACATGTCCATTAATTTTAAGTAGAGTAGAATTTAATTGGAATATAGAAACCATACATTTTGATACAATTTAAAATTTACGTCGTATTTGTAAAAAAATACATATGTGAAGGTGCACATGTATAGCATATATAGTGATGAAAGAATTACCGTTTTTATCAATACTGCCAACAACCAAAACAAAATACGAACCGATAATTAATTATGTAGTGTATTTTAAATAACAACGAATGTATAGTACTGTGCAAAATGCAGAACGTTTTATTGAATTTTCTTTTTTTTTCGCTTTCCGTTGATTAAGCAAAACATCAGATTTCAGCGAATTAGTAGAAAACAACATTAAAACCGAATCCACCTTGTTGGGGTCCGAGGCAAGTGAATATGTTGGTATAGGTTGACTCCACAGCCGACATATGTTACTTGGTGGATCAACATGTCAGGTGGTTAAGTATATTCAGCTGCTGCCTGATTGCGTATGATAAATGACTCAAGTCGCAACGTAATAGATTCATGAGAAAATTAATGTTGATAGTAACATTTCAAAATTATATGTTCTATAAACAATTAATGATTTATTTTACAATTTATAATCAGTTTTCCACTTAAATACGGTTTTAATATACGGATATTATAAATGAATCACATCCATAACGAAAGAATTTTGATAATGCTTTGCAGCTTGATTTAAATTATATATATATAAATAAATATAAATATATATATATATATATATATATATATATATATATATATATATATATATATATATATATATATATACACACACATATGAATACCTTTAGAATTATCATTTTTGTATTTAGTAGGAAAAGGCCTTTCTATAAATCGATACGGTATATTTTTTATTTGTGTTTATTTTGTGTTTATCTACGCCAGTGGCATTTTTAACGTTTTGCCGGGGAACGGTTCAAACCCCAGTCTTGTCATCGTTACTATCTTACATCAACCAGTTGTTTGGCTCTTTAATTAATGGCCCAATGACAAATGGCAACTGGGTCCAGAATCGAACCTTTGAAAAGATACTAATTTTTCTCAGGATTGAACCGGCACCCTTTGGATGCAAAGGCGAGTACTATAACCACTCAGCTACCCAGCCAGTATAGAAAATTTGTTATGAAATAAAACTTTAATGGGGCTTCCTAATCTACAGTTTAATGGATATAACAATTTTAACATCCTGCTCCTTACACATAATACCAAACTAATCCTTAACATATACATTCCTAAACCTCCTAAACACCTCCTTCTTTTCAATAGACGGCAATCCAATATACAATTGTTTTTAAGATTAAGTATCAGTCATAAAATAAGAATAAATTAAGTAAAATGAATTGTGTTTCCCTTAACTTGCATGGAAAGGTAATTTTGAAGAAACAGTCACTTAAAATTAAAAGTAATAAAAAAATTAATATCTTATCTATTTAAATTATCTTATTATCTGATTCAAGAATTTAGGATGAAGTTTTATCCAACGGAATAAAAAGGTACCAAATACGAAATAGGATCCCAGATTGAAATCTAACGATATCCCTAATCCCTGGCGTTTTGTCGGCCCAAAGACTTTCCTTATCTGTATTTATTCTTATCCTAAATATAAAAGACTTTTTTCACATCACACATTAACTGAGAATGCACATTAAAAATGAAACTTTAAACTAAATAAACTTGTGTTGTCAACACACAACTGCGTTACACAAGTTCGGTAATGGGGACAGTGCTTGATAGAGGCGAAGTGTAACAATTATTTAAGTTACGGCTCTTACTAACTTGTCCTACTACCAACGGGAAAAAATTTACTGTGAAAAGATTATAAAATAAAAAAAGATAATTGTAAAGAACATACTTTGAATGATTCTGTGGCTGTAAACGTAACAGTAAACGAATTAAAAATATCACCAAAATGTTACTATGTACTTAAACGTAATCCTTGACGTAGTAGAAGGAAACTGAAAAATCCATCACGTAGACTAAATGCTTTTGATAAATCATGGAGTACGATTAAAACATTAAGATAAATTAAGGTTTATTCTTAATGCTCAAATTTTAATATGAAGGCGAAGAAAGAAACGCACAAAAAATTAACCTAAACCGCCTTATATAGGTGTGGGATATTTATAGCTTTTTTACTCAGTATTGAATAATATAAAAACTGTTTTAACAAGGTAATTAATTTTTTTCACATTTGTTATTGATTATAGGTATCATATAATGTAAACAAGGTCTGTATTAGAAATAATTTTAGGGCATAACAAAGATGACAATTTAAAACATGCTATAAATAAATGTTTTAAAAAGGTTATAAAAAGAAAATTCCACCACTGGAAATATTTTGTTTAGACCTTTGGTGTTTTGGGTATCCTGACGTGTAGTTTTTTTAAAAGACACAGCAAATTTCACCTAAATTGTCACTTTTTATCTACATTTTCTTTAATACTACCCCATATTATATTTTCTTTAATACTTTGACTGCTTACTCAAAGTGATTTTATTTATTTATTTTATTATTTTTTTAGGGAGAGGTGGCAAAAATGCATAACGCACACAGGGGGGCAGGCTGTATTGTGGGACTCCCCTAAAAAACGGGTATACACACTAAAAAACCTCCTCTACTCTTTAGAAATCGGCCTAAATTAGCCTAAGCCCATTGGGCTCACTCCTTGACCAGCCGCACGGTCATGGAATCTGAGCCGCATAGCGGTCAAGATCAGTCTTTTTTCTTAAGGAGGATGCCCCGGACGCACTGTAGCAAACAATCCCAGCAGCCCTCATCCTCCAAGATCTTTTGGGAGACCGAGTCCACCGAAAATGCACGAAAAATTTGTTTGGCCACCAAGCAGGGCCCTTCCCAACGGGGGCAGCGGAAGAAGGTAATGCTCCGCATCGTCGGGGATGCCGGGCAATAAGTGCAGTCCGGTGAACCGGTCTTGCCCATCTGGTTCAGGTACGACCGAAAATAGCCGTTACCAGGTAGGAATTGGGTCGGGTAGTAGTCCACCTCCCCATGCCACCGGTCCACCCATGTTGGACCTGCTTGATAAGGCGCGCAGTCCATGGTCGTGGCTGTCGTGCTCCCAGCTGTGTTGCCACTGCTGGGCCCAGGTCGGAGAGCAATTTTCTGTTCTTGCCTTGTCTCTGATAAATCGCCGTTCTCTCTCTTACCAAGAGCTTGACAGGGATGACTCCGGCGACCACCAGGATGGCAGGCTCAGAGCCGGTAGGCGGAACACACCCGGAGCGCCGCTTGGCGCTGAACCCGGGCGAGTCGTAACCTGTATAACTCTTTATTTAGAGCGTCTGCCCACACGTTTGCTCCATAAAGAAGCACGGACTTGGACCGCGGACATCAATAGACGTCTTCTGCTGGATCCGGGACCCCCGATATTGGCCATCAGCCGACTAAGGTAAGTGACTACCTTAGCGGCCTTGTCCGAAGTATCTCTCATTCATATTCAGGTTAAAATACCCACTATGTGAGGTCCCTGTCTCAAACAGTGATTTAGTGACGGAAGAACTGATCCCTCCAGCTTAACTTGGTGTCCACCATAACCCCGAGGTACTTGGCAGTACGGGTTGATTGGACCACCTCCCTTCATACTCGGAACGGGATGACGGTGTCGATCCTCTTCTTCTTGAGGATCACAAACTCCGTTTTACTGAGAGCAAGCGAGAGACCGTGATCGGACATCCAGGTGTGGACCACATGCATGACTCGGTTCAACTTCAGTTGGGCCAGCTCAACGTTGAGTGCAGGACTGAGAGATGCAACGTCATCGGCGTACCCAACCAAACTCCTTTAAGTGCTTAAAAATGCTAAAAATATGTTAATAAAGGTATAACAATTCAACTGTGTCTAACATAAATAAAAAAATTCTGAATATTCATAGTTGTGATTTTATAAAATATATTTAGCCTTCAGACGGAAAGAGGGGAAATAAAACAAAATAATGGAAGTTTTCTAATTCTTATATTGAATGAATTTAATATAATAATTTAAATCCACCAAATTATATTAAATCCGCTAGTCTTATATTAAATGAATTTAAGAATATTTTTTGTGTTCATATTTACAGTTACTCATAATGTAAATATCAAAAGAATAAATATTCTATAATACCCTTTAAATTTCATTTTAATTCACTCAACGCGTTTCGTCATTCATGCCATTTTCAAGTGTGTTAAAAGGATAATCTGTTTACACACTTGAAAATGGCATAAATGCCGAAAAGCGTTTGTGAATTGAAATGAAATTTAATGAGTGCTATGGAATTTTTATTCCTTTAAGAAATAAATGCATTTAATATAAGATACCATTATAACCGGTAAATATTTATTTATTTCAATAATTTACATAACAGCTACAGACATTATAGTATAGGCCATATTAAAGGCTATAAACTAAAAAAATATAGCTATGTTGAATTAGTTCAATTTCCTTGCTTATAAACGCGAAGAAGATAAACACTGAATTGTATAAAAATATTAAGGTAAAAGTAAATAAGGAAGTGTTCTGTTTGGCCAATGTTGTTGATTTAATCTCTGGAATGTTTATTTAGAAATAATAGGAATATAACATTTCCTTTTTATGAAAAATTACATTTATATTAATATGAAAGTTTATTTTTGCCATCGGTTCTGGGGAGTTGAATATAACATTTCTTTTTTATAAAAAAAATTACATTTAAACAAATTTCAAAGTTTATTTTTGATATCGATTCTGTAGAGTTATTATTAGCGAATGGTTTTTATTGTAACCGGTAGACCTGAAAAAGTTATATAAGTTTTGCGTGCTAACTACAACGATGATTTCTTAAAAATATTTGAAATTAAAAAAAAACACACTTATTTCCATGAAACATTAAATCTCACAGGAATTTATCGTCATCCTTTTTTAATAAAACGTTGGTGTAAATAATAAGTTAAACAAAAATTACAAATTGATTCGGGCGTTATTTGATAAAAACAATTAATTTAAATCATGTTTTAAATTACTATAGATTAAATTACGTTTGAGTATTTGCAAGGACTTTATTTTGAACCCAGAAAGCCCCAAGTTAATAGCAGTAATTTTAGGAGTCTAGGAAATCTCTCCCCAGGCCACAGAGTGAGATACGAGTGTGATGTACGGCCTTACACACTGACGTGAACGACCTTGAGATACGTTTATTTGTTTACAAAAGTGGTGTCTTGAGATAGAGCTGTATTTATTGAGGCATTAACAATCAATTGGTAACGAAAACGGATTGCCAGTCAATTATATTGTTTTGAGATTAGTATGTAACATATTTTTATGAGAAGATTGAATATGTATTGCCTCATAGATTATATTCGTGGACCTATTTTCGTTTTTTTGTTTATCATGAGTATCTGCATGTGCCTTAGAGGAAATTACGTTAGTGTTGCTTTAAAATTATGAAATACTACTAAAAAAAATACTCAAACTCTCAAAAATATTTTAATACATTATTTTATTATTACACATTTTTTTAAGATTAATACATACTATGCATATTATGTGTAATTATTTTTAAGAAGTCCTTATAATTAATTGATCTTAAGCTAATGGCAATACTAAATCATTCATATTCCAACAGAGTGCTTGGTAGCAGCTGAATACATGTTACATAAATGCCCATTTGATATGCTAATCCACCAATGTAACATATGGGCTGGTCCAGACTATACTGATATATTTACCGGTCCCTAATTACAGCTACTGTACGTTGTTGCCAATACATTAGGTAACCAACCATTGTTGAAATGCACAGTTGCATGATCTAGGTGGTTTGTGTGTTTTTATAAAATTAATAGAAATACAAATTTTGAAATCCAAAAAAATTATGGTGTAGCCTATTTTTTAAAATTATTTTATTAATTATTTTTTGTTATTATCCATGTGAACATGAATTTTTATATATTAGTTGATGTTAATGACATAGTTTGATCTATGTCATTATTTTAAAAAGGTACATTTTTGGAATTATTTATTTCGTAAACACATTCTTTATTCAACCATGTAATATTGAAAACTCTATAATTATTAAATATTTTTGAATCTTACACATATATGATATATATTTTTTATTAAATTAAGTCAGTTTTAAAATTTATTCAATTATCACCGTATTCACCTAATTTGCGAGAGATGGTTTTAATTTTTATACTATTGTTAACATTATAAAAGTGTAGCTGAATTGCAATATTAGCTTACTTTTCGAAAACATCATGAAAATATTATCTCCATGGAGGCTCAAGAGACTGATAAAGATGGTAACAGACAAGAAAAGTCTATAAAATCAAAATAACACCATCAGCATTTGCAGATACCTTAGATCCGAATCTTGAACGTAATCTCATTTTGAAAACTAACTTGTTCTCTAGAGTGGCCGTTTTCGTAAGTTACTCCTTTAAGGGGAAACTCTATATTGCAAAGAAAGAGCCTACTTAAAGTACAAAAAAGATTATCTGTAAAATCTGGTTTGAATCCATTATTGTCTGCACTTGATCTGTCTTCTATAAAACATGTTTATTAATTTTTTGTTCGCATTGAAAAATATCCTCTGACAATATGATTACTTCTGAAATGAAAATCATGTTGATTACATCCTGATAATACTTTTAATTAGTCTATTTTTTTAGAAAAGGCTAGTAACAATTTTTTGTAATATTTCTAGGATCTACAGGGGAAAATGATGCACAATAAGGAGGTTTACTCTTAACGTTCCATATGTCATTTTAAGCAATGTTATAACACATCTAAAATGAAATAGTTTAAAATTCTAATTAAAATTTTATGTTAAATGAGCAAAAAATTAAATAAAATTATTTTTTAAATACACTTTTATGGAGACAGTTTTATGTTTCAGTTTATAATCAATGAATCACCGAATCAAAAACAAAATTATTAACTGTCACTAGTTTATTGGGATGCTTACTATCAATGCACGAGCATTGGTGTTCACAGGCATATAAAAGTACTTGTCTACCTCCAAGCTAAATTCCCTTTTGGTAGATCAGATTAGAAATTAATTATTTTTATTCATCAGTTAGTGGCCAAAGTGAGGGATCAATAGATCTTTCTAAAATATGGGTTCACTTGTTCGGTACCGAATTATGGGTCATGTGGATGGTATGAATTTAAAAAAAGTTGCAACTGTGTTTTATTGATAATCAAACTTTAAGCAATTATATCTTGAGGTAATTAACAATCAACATAAGTAATTATATTAGAAAACCATACATAGTAATATATTACGATGAATATGCAACAATAAGTATGTTGAGAAGGACATTTTTAATGATCAATTTAAAGGTAATGTAAATTTTAATATTTAAAACACTTACAGACATTTACTGTCCATTACCATAATGATTCATTGAGAGTCCTTACCAACCGTTAACCCTCCATGTAAAAATATTATTTTAATGGTTTAGTTTAAAGATAATGTCATTTTACTATGGCAAACATTCAAAAACATTTATTGCCAATCATCACAATTAGTCATTGATAGTCATTACCATATGTTAACCCTGTAGAAAATATGATTTTAATTGATAAATTTAAAGGTAATATCAATTTTACTGTCTTATATTTCAGATTATTAAGGGTTGATAAGGGCTCTCAATGACTCTAGTTTGGCAATGAGAGCAACGAAGCCAAAAACTGAGAGACAAAAGAAAAGAAACTTTGAACAATGTTTATGCGTTCTTTAAAAACCAATTGTAAATGATTGCCTATTGATTACTGAATTTTTATTTAATTTTTTTCAGTGTCACATATTTTATGGATACATTTAAAATACAGTTTTTTATAAGGAAATAATTTTTACTAATAACCTATAAACTCAAACCAAAAATACAAAATTAACCAAAATATACAATTTAAAATGTTATAATAGATAAATTGAAATAACGAATAGAAAATAAATCAGTTTCGAAGCCGAGTAAACAATATTTCTTTGAGCTTGTTATATAAATTGCTTTGCATAGTTAATTAAATAATAAAAATAATATTAAGAACTTAACTAAACGGTGTGACGAAACCTACCGTTCATTACTAGGGTCAGAAGTATTATTTCGTGCCTTGATCGAAATTTTATGCCCGGTCAACGGTTCGTGCGCAAGATCAACGCGGCCCGGAAAACAACATTTTACACCCTACTACTGAAATATGTTGTTCAAAACTAGTATAAGACTGGAAAGTGCATGCTACCATCAAAAATAATATTAACTTTTCAGCGCTTAAATAACTGCTGTATGCTATTGTGGCACATAAAAAATTATGCAATATTATCTCACACTAATAACTTTCAAATGTCACAATTAATTATTACTTATACCAGTAGTTCACTGGTTACTGTTGATTGACTGATTCATTTCACAATAAAATGGCTAACTATTAATTTCACTAAATAGACCCTAACTCTCACGAACTGCTGCCTCAAAGAAACAGAGGGATGTTAAGCAATTTGCGTGTCAATCGCCCCAAGCGCCATAACCGGATGTGACGTATTGTAAATGTCCGGAACCGGAAGCTGCAAGGTCCGACAAAGAGACTTCCTTCCGGGCGGAGTCTCTTCCTTCGCGTTTGTCGCCAATGAAAGAACGTAAACGTTTTTAGTGTGTTTTATGTTGTAGGGTTCAACTTCAAAGAAAATTTCCACATTTCTTAAAGTATAGAAGTTTTTAATTGCACATCAATGGTTATTTTATAATAAGTAATTTACAAATTGTGATTTTTTATTGGAGCTCTATGGGTTTTTACGAGCTCTTCAAAACAAGAAAATAATATCTTTTCAAGATTTACAACAATTTAGTTATTCATAGTTTTATGGTAACTTGAAAATGTAGAGGATTAACGAGTAGATTATTTCATCACAAAACCTTTGTAAACCATAGTATAAGCCAAGTGGTTTAGGTACTACCCGTATCCGCGGGACATTCTGTTTTCGTGTGTTGTCTTCAGGTAAATATAACAGATACATTATACCTTTCTTTGAGACAGTGTAGCCAAACTAAAACATTGTAACTAAAACAAATTTCATTGTGATACCTTTTGTTGTTAATATATTTTGGATCGAAATCCACGTTTTGATTTTTCTGCTTGGATAATCATATTGTTAATTTTATACGTCTTAGATACATATCCATATACATTAAAATTATTTATTTGAGCTATAAATTTGTTAGTTTTTTACGGAATTCTATTTCTATGATTTTATTTGCCTTCATAACAATTAATTAAAACTTTTACACATCAACCCTAAATTAATATAGTTTTATCTTTAACAGAACATAGTATAATTCTATTTTGGATACAAGTATTTTAAGTCTTCATTGAATATCAAAGAACTGCATTGTTCTATTCGTGTCCATAAATATATGATAAGAAAATAACTATATAAAATGTTAGTAAAGTTATCTAACAATATTATTTCGTAGGTGTAGTTTCAGGGAATATTTATCTGGAAATATGATTGGTAGCGGTAGATTAATATCAGTAAAGTAATTAAGTTTGCTTTGTGGGAACAGTTGTTAATTTCCTGTGTCTGCCACCGCATCCTTCCGGCGAAGCAGGATTGAAACACATTACTAGAGATTTATCATCTTTTAGTTATTGAAATCAATATCAATATCTAGTCTTTGCATTGTAGATATCGCAAAGGGTAACTTTTAAATATTACTTTATGTACATTGAATTCAGTATTATTTTAAATGCTAATGATGGATTTACTTCATATTTGGCAAGGACCTTAATCACAATAATGGTAATTTCTAAAAAAAATATTATTTTCCGTAGTTTATTTTCAAAATGGGGGCCATTTAAAGATTTTAAACTTAAACATCTCAAAAACAGTAAATTTTGTCAAAATTTTATCAAAGACAAAAAAGTTGACAAATTAAATTATCTATACCAAAGATCTATGGCAAAGATAGATCTATCTATAGCAAAGATACCAAGTTTGTAAAGATTTGACTGCAAATACGGAGTTATTAAGATTTTTCTATTAAAATAACCTAAATTTGCCTTAATTATAATGCAAAATCTATGTTTTTTTCCAGAAAAATCCCAATAACTCCTTTATTTGTTGTCAGATCTTTACAAACTTGGTATCATTGTTAGATAGTTTAATTTCTCAACTTTTTAGTCTCGAATAAAATTTTGAAAAAATTGCCGTTTTTTGAGAAATTTGAGTTTACAATTTTAAAATGGCCGCCATTTTGAAAATAGATATCGGAAAATAATAATTATTTTTCTGGAAGTTACCTTTATTGTGATAAAGGTCCATGCCAAATATGAAGTAAATCTATCAATTTGTTACGGAGATAAAAATTTTCGTGTAAAAAACGAATGGGCGGCTAGCGGCTAAACAAAGGATTTTAGGACATATGATTATATGGCCTTTTTTGTTTATATTCATGTGTAGAATTAGCTCCAGAAATTTCTGCACTTCGTCCTGAATCACCCTGTATCATAATTTTATAATGCCGCGCAGATCCGGCCAGAACATGCAGGTAACGCCCTGAAACGTGAGATAGGATAACGGCTGATAAGATAAGGCCCGTCCACTGAACCTAACATTCTGTATGCACAATGTGGATGTTTTCCATTGATCCATGACTTACTCTTTACTACGAACCCATTTAAATAACTATATATTTAAATATAGTCTAAAGTATATTTTAATAGTGGATTAGCTTTTCCAAAAGTAGACCCAGAATGACAACTGGGAAAATCTTGAGAGATGTTGACGTTCCACTGCTTTCATTTATTGGTTATTTTCTATTTTTATATAAATTGTGTCTCTCTCTCAAATCATCCTTATGTTTACCTTATCTCCTATTCGTGAAAGTATAACGTGGTAAATTACGTATATATTATAAAAGAACTAGAAATGTAGATTGGGCTTGATGTGATGGTCATTTAATTAACATTTAACAAAATGTCTAAATATATATAATCCGTGCCTAAAAACGTAACTGTTGATAGTTTTGTTAATTAAACATGAATTTAAACATACATTCGATCATTTGAATTTCACCAACTCAATCAACCTAAGCATAGTTGTTGAAAAATTCAATATTTACTAAACTTTTTTTATTATAAAGTTATTCAACACTCGACATTTAATAGCTTGATTTATAAACTATTAAACTAAGTCACATATGATAAAGCAAAGTAAAAGTGTAGTTGTAGTAATTTAAAGTGAAATACTGTCAAGCTCAAGACTTGGAGTAGCGGAAAATAAGGGCAATCAAAGTCAATCCTCTTTAAACAACAATCATGTCCCTGATGACACTAAATCCCCTTTTGAAAGCGAATTGCCTTTAGTGGCTGCAAGTTTGAAACGAAGATGTGAGAGGTTCAATTTAACCGAAATTATGTTTAAAAAATGTTTTTAAGAAAAAAAATTACAAAATTATTGGGTAAATCGAGTTAATAATAATACAATTTGATCAAATTGAGTGATAAATTCTGAAAAGCAAATTGTTTTTTTAACATATTCTGTTTGATAAAATGCATAATGATTAGTTTTATAAAAGCCATTTCAATGAATATTTCATTAATGATAGTTTTATTTATTTGCTAGTCACCTTACTTCTAGTTATCTTTAAAAGTTATCTTGTTCTTAATCAAACTTACAACTTAAAAGATGTAATAATAACGTGTAAATATGCAATATATTTTAATTTGTAAGGGATTAATCCAAAATTCTCTGAAGTAATTTATTGATAATAGAGATTAGTTATTGTACGCTTCACAATAAGAAATTACGCAAATTTTAAGAATATTTGTTAGTTAAAAAGTTTTTTAGTGAATTTCCCATAGGGAATAAGCTATTACCGTAGGTCTCATGGTAAGACCTAAGCTCTAGACCATGTTACTTTTTCGTTTTGAGGTGCTCAGAGACCAAAAATAATAGTCATTAAAATATATATATATATATATATATATATATATATATATATATATATATATATATATATATATATATATATATATATATATATATATATATATATATGTATATATGTGTCCCTAGACACGGTAACTCTCGTAAAAAATGGTCCGATCGACACCAAATTTGGTAGAGATGTGTAATCCTACGTTTATTCGGATGAGTTCGTAAACCAGACATATCGACCTACCTGAAGGGGTAGTTTTGGGGGGTTTTGTACACCAAAAATGGGTTTTTTTTGCATTATTCATATGTAATTTTTAAAAATTTTAAATTTATATCTCGACCATTGGAATTACCTCAAAAAAACACACAATTTAGTATTTTGAATCTTTGCTCTATCTCCATTGGCAATGTATACCCTATACATTGCCTTTGGTTACCGAGATATTCAAAAGTCTAAAGACAGTACATTGCATTTTGGGGCTCCAATGTTAATCTTATGGAGAATAAGGATGTGTTAATATTTCACTTGTTAACCAATATTTTTGGATGAAACTTGGTATTCAGCTTAATTTAGTTGAGATCCATCCATTTATGATAAAAAATCTTAGTTTTTGTGCTTATCATGGCAGCAAACCTGCAAACTCTTTTCCCATGTTAATCATACGGAGAATAGGCAAACTCCTTTAGCAATGGACAGATATTGATGAAACGAAGTATATGGCTTCATATGGTTGAAATATATACAGGGTGTCCCGGAACTCTCTGGAACCCTTTTGTATATTTGTTCCTTGCATCGAGACAAGAAAAAAACATCATACAAATAGGGGCCTAAAATCCATCGTTTAGCCACTAGCCGCCATTTTGTATTTTTCGAGTAATAATTTTTTTTCCGTAATGGATGGTTGTATTCAGTTCATATTTGGTATGAATCTTTATCATACTAATGTACATTTTCAGGAAAAAAATAAATTTTTTCCGCTTTGTATTTTCAAAATGGCAGCCATTTTTAATTTTCAAACTAAAATATCTCAAATTCGATAATTTAAAAAAAATTTTACTTAAGACAAAAAAGTTGCCAAATTTAATTATCTAACCAACGGTACCAAGTTTGTAAGGATCTGATTACAAATGACAGAGTTATTGCGGTTTTTCTCAAAAAAAAAAACATTGATTTTGCATTATAATTAATGCAAATTATGGCCATTTTTACAGAAAAATCGCAATAACTCCGTTATTTGTTATCAGATCCTCACAAAATTGGTACCGTTCGTTAGATAATTTAATTTAGCAACTTTTTTGTCTTAAGTAAATTTTTTTTGAAATTTACCGAATTTGAGATATTTTAGTTTGAAAATTAAAAATGGCCGCCATTTTGAAAATACACAGTGGAAAAAATTAATTTTTTTCCTGAAAATGTACATTAGTATGATAAAGATTCATATCAAATATGAACTGAATACATCCATCCGTTATGGAAAAAAAATTATTACGTGAAAAAAACAAAATGGCGGCTAGTGGCTAAACGATGGATTTTAGACCCCTGTTTGTATGATGTTTTTTTCTTGTCTCAACAAATATAAAAAAGGGTTCCAGAGAGTTCCGGGACACCCTGTATATATATTTTTAAGCTATAAACCTACGTTTAGTGTTCCCCATGGCAGCATACCTGCATACTCTTTCCCTATATTTTTATCATAAGGAGAATAGACATCTATATATTAAAAAAATTGGGTTTTTCTTTTCCGGTAATGTTTTGCTCTTCTACCCAACCGATTTTCATGATTTTAGTCTTAAATTAAAGGTGTGCAATCACAGATGAGCCATCAAGCATCGGAATTCTCTTTCCTACACACAACTTACTTAATTTACTTTCGATTTACACACAACTTAAATTTCCTCCCTGTGTATTTCTTATGGGAGTTAAATTTTAATTGTCTTTTCCGGTTTCTTTTGGCCATTCTAACCGACCGATTTTGATAATTTTGGTCTTAAATTAAAGGTAAGAATGCACAGATTTGCCATCAAATATTTGTATTCAGTTATCTACTATATTACTCGACCTAAAAACATAAATGTGATTTTTCGGGATTTTAAAATATATTTAAAGATTAAATTTTTCAGTTATATATAGGTTATGCTATATTTTTGCCCTAAGAACCATCTCTGGAATACCAGCTTTCAAATGAGTCTTTCAATTTAAAAATCGGACAATATTGAAGCTCGCTACAGCATTCCAAATTACATAATTTTTTTATGACTTATCTGCAATCTATGACACATAACTCCATTTCTATTTAAAATATGTCATATGTTTTGGTCTTCAAATAATCCTTGAAATCTTTGCTTTCTTTTGAGATATTGATCGTTAGAATCTGTATTCATTTATTTATTATATTACTCAACCTAAAAACATAAATTTGATAATTTCCAGAATTTGGAATTGAATTAAAGATAAATGTTTACAGTTATAATTATGTTAAGCTATATGCTTTGGTCCAAGAACCATCTCTGGAATACAAGATTTTGTATGAGTCATTTAGTATAAAAATTGGACGAAATTGAAGTTTGCGACAGTACAATACATCGCAATAAATTTTCTTCCTTGTGCATTCATTAAGAATTACAACAGTGTCAAAAATACATAAACTACAAGTTATTTTTCAGTATCTTCAAAAACTTCCTTTAGTAAGTAGAAGGGTCTTTCCACTAGCCACCTCTTTAATTACTTGTGCAGCTTATTGTAAGTAAAGTTTCTCAGGAGGTCCGGAAGGTGGTTCTTCAGTTTACAGGCAGCATAGGAAGGTCTTTTCTCCCACAGAGTAGTACCATTGGCTATTGAACGCTACTACTTCTAAAGTCAATGGTAGTGCGGTGTACCGGGAGGACGAGCTTGGAGCCATGACGAGGGTATAGTGGTGCAGATCGTGGTTTTCTTGGATCGTTGGTTTATTTCATCTACAAACATTATGGTTTGAAGTATGTAGATAGCCACCACTGTGTATTCCCAGGTTGGTGAAACCTGGTCTTTCTGCTGCTGCATTCTAAGCAACACAAGTTGTAATTCTTTAAGACTTATCTGCAATCGATGATTCATAGCTCCATTTATATTTTGGATATTTTGAATGTTTTGCTCATGAAATAATCCTTGAAGTTTTGGCTTTCTTTTGAGATATTGATCGTTAGAATCGGTTAACTTTGTGACGTTATAATATGTTTCAAAAATTGTATTAGGTCCATTTAAGTGAAATTTAGAAATTCTGCTTATTTTGGTCTAAAAAGTTGTGGATCATTCAGCTTCCATTAAGCTCCTGATGATAATAAAAATCGGGCAAGCATGATGCGCTATATCAACATAATTTTTAATCATGATCTTCTTGAATTAGAATTTAATTGAAGGCATTTTTATCCTGTTCTAATTGGGTTGTGGTATTATTTTTGGTCTAATAATCTAAAATAAATTGCTGACTTCCAATCACAATTTCGATAATAAACGCAAGAAGAACAACCAATGTGAATTTTCTTAATAGTATATACCCTATTATTAATTAAACTTATTATAAGCTCCATTTTCGAATCCTCTGTAAACTTCTGTAAATTACGATTGGCTTTAAGCTATTGTTCATATTTGATGAACATACACTTTTTCCATAGTTAAGTTTATACTGGATGAATGCGTGCGAATTCGTAAGAAAATAAACAGTACTCTTTTCCTAAAAAAATTCATCGTAGTGCAACCTCCAGTTATAGAGTAGGTAAATATCATCATTGGTTTTGGCATAAGTCTGTGGGTTAGGTACTCCTGTCAACTGGTTTTCTGTAAATTTCTATTCCAATGTAAAAACCTATCACCTGGGCTTTTGATTTTAAATTTAAATTCATATTAAAAATAGTCGAATCAGTTGTTCATGCCTTTTTCGAGTAATAGTGTCTCGATTAAAGCCAGTTTGCAACTCAGCACCTGCAATGCACAAGCGCATTTTAAAGTTAAAAAAGGATTTTTGTTAACAAATTTTCATGTAGCGTATTACCTTTGACGATATACACTAACGCGTGAATAGACTTCTCATAGCATATAGGCCTGTTAGAAACCTATTGTCCGTGGTGCGATCTTCTGCGGCATACATGAAGTGCAAGTGACATATGCTAGATAAATCAGTATTACCACTCTTCTCAACCAAGAATAGAATGTTCTATCACAGAGGGTTATTTTATGTTTTGGTAAAGGTTTTTGGCAGCACTGTAAACCCAGCTGAATGGTAACAACATCGATGGCAGTGACTCTGGCACCGCGTACATGAAACTTCCAAATTTTTGCCTCAAACTAAATGCATTGGATGAGAGGTCTATTCACGTTAGTGTACATAGTCAATGTTATTACTAAATACGAGGTGGCCCGTGCGCAAATTGCGCATTTTATGATTCTGTATGAGTGAAACTCACCTACAGTACGTGAATGTTGATTATGAAGTGGACAGAGATCTATTTTTGTTTACTATCTGGCTTTTAAAATTCATCTGAAGGTAATCAGCTGTTAAATTACAATTAAAGAACTTGCAATAAAAGTTCGTCAACATTTTAAAGCGCCCTCTAGAAATAAATCAGAGGCGAGGGGGCCGAAGCCCGAAACGATATGACCTTTTTAATTACGATTCGTCCCTGCGCTATATCCTAAGCCTTAAAATGACACCTCAATCTTAAAAATCGGTTCATTAGGTCGAGAGAAAAAGGGGCATAACAGAGGAAATCCTTATAGAAATAAGAAGATAGAAATAGAAATAAGAAGATAGATACCACATATCCTTTTAATTTTGCAACACTTATCTCTCCCTTTCATAAATTATTTTACAATGTCCATTAAACATATGTTTAAATAAAAGAAACCACATTATGTTTATTTTGTTTTGTTATATTTAATGTGTCCTGTGACCTTTCACTGTTTCATATTTTGGATTTATTGATGCATACTAAGACAATCTACTATATATTTGTCAAATACCACTGACTCACGTATCAACGCACAGCCTAAACTACTAGACCTAGAACCTTGAAATTTTGTATGGACGTTCCTTTTAGGGTGTAGGCATCCACTAAGAAACGGTTTTTGAAAATTCCTTCAGGGCTCCGCCTCACAGGCCTTCGAAATTTTAATATAACGCTATCCGCATGGCCAATTTTAAATACGAATTAGGAAACCTGCACGGTTGAAATTTGGAGTGATCTCTTTTTTCTTAGGTGCTCAAAAAAGTGCTTTAAACATCCCTTTTAGGGCTCCACCCCACAGGACTTCAAAATTACTTTTGGGCCTCCGGGGTCGATATTTAACATGGACGTTTCTCTTTGCTCAAGGGTGCTCGCTCACTAAGAAACAGTTTTTCAAATACAGTTTTCCAAGTTCTTTAGGGCTCCGCCCCACAGGACTTCAAAATTACTGTTGGGCCTCCGGGGTTTAAATTTGAATCGGACGTTCCTCTTTGCTCATAGTTACTTACTAAGAAATAATTTTGAAAAATTTCGTTTAGGGCTCCACCCCATAGAACCTCAAGATTACCATTGATTCTAGGGGGTATAAATTTAACGTGGATGTTCCGTTTTGCTAACAGGTGCTCACTACGAAATGCTTTTGTAAATATAGTTTTTGTAGTTCTTTAGGGCTCCACCTCACCTGACTTCAAAATTAATCAAGGGCCAACGTGTTTTAAATTTGACATGGATGTTCCTTTTTGTTCATAGGTGATCAATAAGAAACAATTTTGCAAATTTTTTTAGGGCTCCTCCCCACATACTCAAATCTACTATAGATCCTATGGGTTGAAATTTAACGTAAAGGTTCCGGTTTGCTAATAGGTGTTCACTTAGAAACAGTTTTGCAAAGGTACTGTTTAATGTTCTTTAGGGCTCCGACCCACATGTCTTCAATATGACTGTAGAGCCTACGGGGTTGAAATTTGACATGGTCGTTCCTATTTGCTCAGGTTAGGGCCTTTTCTATTTAAGAAACCTTTTCTCTCTAAGAACAGGTTTTGCGAAATTCCTTCAGAGCTCCACTCACACTACTTCATTGTTCCAATGTCATTCTCAAGGAAGTAAATTTCGTTGCTCTTCAAAACGATTGTATTACATATAAAATAAATTCAATAACGGGCGAAGCCGTGACGGGCAACAGCTAGTGTTCACATAAAAGAGCTAATTATTTTTGTTCATTAACACGTCAACACAAATATCTGCTTAATTTCAATCATTTAACTATAGATGATTAAATGAGATGGTTTTTATTGTTGGTTTTTTTATTATTTTTTTATTATTATAGTGTTGTGTTATTTATTTTTTGTTTTCTTAAACTCAGTTTAATATACTGAGTTTAATATAACCTGACCCAATTCCTCACAGGTCATGGATATTTTCGATCGTACCTGTACGCGTTGGGCAAGACCAGTTCACCGGACTGCATTTATTGCCTGGGCTTTCCCAACGATGCTGAGCACACCTTCTTCCGCTGCCCCCAATGGGATGGGCCCCGCCTGTAGGCAACTCAAACTTTTGGTTTATTTACGGTGGACTCGGTCTGCCAAAAGATCTTGGAGGGTGAATGCTCCTGTGATTGTTTGTAGCAGTACTTCCGGGGAATCCTCCTTAGAAAAAAATACTGATCTGGTCCTCTAAGCGGCTCAGATCCTAGGACCATGCGTCTGGTCAAGGGTGAGCCCAATGGGCTTATGCAAATTTAGGCCTAGCAGGATGTAATATGACAAACAATTCCAGGCTAGATTCCTAGAGGAGGCTTTGTAGTTTGTACACCCGTTTTTAGGGGAGTCCCACACTATACAGTCTGGCCACCTGTGTGCGTAGTTAAATTTTTCTGCCCCGCCCTAAAAAAGATCTGGTGACAATAATAATTTTAAAATTATGCACATTGAACATCAACTTCTCATTTTATTAAACCAAACAAAAAATAACAATCTTAGTTTGTTATTTAAATATGTTTTTTAAATTAGTTGTTTTCACGTTTGCAAAAATAAAACAAGTCACAAGGACTTTACTCACGTATTTTCAAGATGAGGTTTTTTAGTGCAACTTGATGGATATTTTTACTTATGGTGATTTGCCACTGAACTGGTTGAACGTATAGGCCTACTGTGGTTTAAATGACATTCGTCTCCAACGAGTGCCAATGAGCTCGTGGTGGTTAAGTTTACAATACCACCGGGGTTTCAACGCCATTATTGCATCATTCACAAATAGCTCGTCATAGGTTGGGAGTCTTGACACGCTACTTATGACTGGTGCAATAATAGCGTAGAAACCCGGGTTTTAGTGAAACTCAACCCCATAAACTGGAGACGAAGGTGATTTAAAATCATAGTGATTGGTGTTACAGATGGTGTTGACCTGAGCCTGAAACACTGTATGATCCCAATATAGTATTCGTATAATTTAATTAACAGCGGTTCGACAAAGTTCGTTACGGAAAGCTAATGGAATCCACTGCGCTAATCACACACTTGATCTACAACTACCTCAAAATATACTGATGAATCAGTGTTAGGAAGGTGAAATAGCATATTTCATAACAAGAGTGGAAAGTGTCTTTTCCGGGCCGAGATCGAGTTTACGATTTCGGAATTTCGATCAAGGCACGGAATAACACTTTCTACTCGAGTTATGAACGATATTTTTCATCACACTGTAGATAATTAATAATAGTAATTAATTAAATAATGCAAGTTTAAGAAACCACCTATGGATGCTCAATTGATTTCCCCGCAGTACAATGAAAACAGTGATTCTGTTTTACACAGCTGATTACATTATTGAGAACAGCTGATTTAGGGAATAATATACTCTTAGCACTGCTAGCGCTACTTGTGTCAGTAATCATAACTAATTACTAGTGTGGGAAAATCAACAGCTGATTTTCCCTCTCTAGAGAGGGAAAACGGTTTTTCTACACTCTCAGCTGGTGATGAATATAGCTGTTTCCCGTACAGTGTGATGAAAACTAGATTACACAAGAAATTTTGTTTGCAAAAAATGAACTTATAACAATGGAACGGATTAATTTGTTTTAGTTCTGATGTAATGTTAATAATACATTGTGCTTGGATATTCTTATATTAGATGTATGTATATATATTTAATTCAATAATTTATATTACTTTATTTAAGTTTTACGGGGTTTATATATAAAATTTAAAAAAATAAACACTATAACCAAGTATATTTTTTTCTATTCTGATAAAGTTAAAAACATTTATCCTATGAAATTTAAAACAGAATAAGCCGTCAATACAATTTTGTAGTGAATGTTTTGATGAGTAATTTCAACCGGTCTTATAAGCGTAGGTATTTTGCAGCAAGCTGTGAATGTATAAATTTTCTGTTGGTGACAGCTAAGCGATACAGTGCAATTAAAATCAACTGCTTGTCTTTTACAGTCGATGCTTTTCAGGTATTTTATTTAACTCTCCTTTTGCCTTCCTTTTTCAACAATCAAAATATACTAGGTGTAATAATTTAACCATTTTCGCATAACACTATAAATGCGATATACTCATGTATTTGTTTTATAGTTAGCGATTTGTTTGTAAAATATAACATTAAACACTCACTGTATTTTGAGTTGGTAAATATATTACTTTAATTAATAACGTTATAGAAAAACACAGGTCAAAATAATGTAACGTTTTACAATAAGAGCTACTGTATTCTATTATGATTCATAATTTGCAACATAAATTGTTTTTGTATATCAATTATTTTAAAGCACTCTTCTTGAGGTTTTCTTTTGCAAACAAATTAATATCACTAACCATAAAAAAATTACGTATCCACATGAAATCTATTGTCTTTGTTGGACACCTGCTTGAACCATGGGAACTTAGAAGCACTACTTATAAACATTGTGAGTTTATATTAACTAACTAAAATTACCTAAATATTTCTGTCGAGTAAAAAGCCTTTGCTAGTTAATTTAAAAACATATTTTGTCGTCGATAAGAATTATATTTTAATTATATTTAATTCTTACGAGTATATTTTCAACTACTTTAAATTAGTATTTTCCGGTTTTTGTACTATTTTCATATTTTTGTCTAAGTAGTTTTTTATTTACGTAGTTTATCTTTTCGTTGCACTACTACTCAAGACATACTTTTATTTTTACAATAAAAAATGAATGTTTTGTAAAGAAATCTAAAGATTACTTTTTGAGTAGTTATTAGCAATTTAATTACTTAAAAATATTTTACAATCATTCCAATAACTTTTAGAATTATATGGAGAGTGACATAAAAATATACGATTGTCTAAAACTATTATTATCTAAAGTACTATTATTGTCTAAAACGATTATCTAAAGTAGCACAAATCACGTAAATCTTCTCAGAAACTGTTGCTAGTTAAGTTAAATCTCACCCTGAATTAGTTTAAATTGGCTTTAGAGTTTTAGTTATTTGCAAAGCTTTAACCTTCGTTCAATCAGTTACATAGAAGAGAATACACTACATATTGCTCGTTTGTAGTTATGACCTTTAATAGCCAGTTATCCAAGGATATTTTATTTATCAAAACAAAATTTTGTAATCGTTTTACCATGATTGATGCTTATAGATTTTTTCATTTAAAAAATTCATTTACTGTTTAAGTAAATAATTAAGTCGTAAACAATAAAGTTTTTTGTAGACACGATTTAACATTATATAATAGAGATAGATAATATCTTCCTTGAGATACATTGTTTTTCATGGTAATCTTTTATTAATTTATTCCAAGCCATTAATAATTAATGTAGAACGGTCGTGATACTTCCGTAGCCTCGATCCTGACAGATCATTAGATTTATTTTGTAAGGATTAAATTTTTTCGTGTAAATTATTTTTTCTTTAAGGCTAACTAAAATACAGATTAAAGAAAATTATAAAATTAGTTTATAGTTGAACAAGGTTTATTTTATTTTTTATTTTTAGTTGGAATTCCTGACTGCGCTCTGCCATAATCCAGAGATTTATGACAAAAATATTCCACAAAAACAATAACCAACAAACTAACAGATTCAATCTCCTTCCAAGGCTGCGTGATTCCCCATTTCCCAACTAAGAGGCCGTTATCCACCAGACGACCGCGTCAAAGCCACTCTCATACTTATCCTCTGGTAGTTGAGTTCAGCCAACCGTTATAATGTATTTATTTAAGATAATCTTGGTATCCTCTATAATGTAAGTATAATTAAGTAAATAGATGAACAAAATTTTAATATTAAATATCAATTATTGAAGAATTATTGAAGATTTATAAAATTTTTCATATTGTCAAATGCCAGTTTCATGGAACATAACACATTAATCACAATTTATGATAAACAAGTAATTATGAGTAACTATATACTTCGTTTTAACTTTAATTACTTGTTGCAAAAATTGTTAAATAAGAAAAGAATGATAACAATTATAAAATATACCATTGTTACTACATTATAAAGTATTATTTCTAAATTTCTTACAGTAACGGTTGAACTAATATACTTCTGGATTAATTAATTTTAAGAAAGGGCTAAAAAAACCAAAATAAAATTAAACTTACTGCATCTAAAGTGATTTTAAAGAAAAATAGTTGCTGGTTAAAGAGTATTTTTTTTATTATGTTTTATTACTTTATCCAATATTTTAAAAATTTAAAATAATATTAAATTTCCAAGTGATTCTAAGTGATTGTAAGTACTTGGAAGAAAATCCCATGATATCGTAAATACCATCAAAAGCCACAGTGTATTGAAAATATCTAAAATCTAAATATTTCCAATCCCCTGCATTTAAAATTTTTCATATAATAGTCCAGTATCCTAGTAGCACGGATATATATAAATATAATATTTAATATATATCAATACATATTTGATACATGCCTGTATTTAATATTTTTTAAATATATATTTTGTAACTATTTTATATGTATTGAAATATATCGCATGAACATATTTTGAGGTTATATAAATATTAGTTAAATATATATTTATTATATATTAAATTTATGTTTAATATGTTCAAATCATAAAAACAGAACACTTAATATAAATATATATAATATATATTTTATACATATGTTATATGTATTGAAATATATCGGATGGACATATTTTGAGGTTATAAAAATATCAGTTAAATATATATTGATTATATATGAAATATATATTTAATATGTTCAAATTATAAAGTCGCTCACTTTGTACAGATATATAAAATACATATTTAATATAAATTACATACATACTTATATATATATGTGGTTAATGCTTCCGGAACTAAAAAATATGTATGTAATATATATTAAATTCATTACCCACAAACATTAACCACGTATATATACAGGGTGTCAGAAAATCGTTTCAAGATTTGGGAGATGTTTACTATTACAGGAACAAAAGTTTATGTCAACATGACCTAATATGCTTTGTTAGGCCGCTGGCCGTCACAACATTTTTTTATTTGATAATTTTTTTCTGTAACAGATCATTGTATGAAGTTCATATTTGGCATGGATCTTAACTACATCAATGATAATTTCCAGGAAACAAATTTATTTTTTATTTATTTATTTATTTATACACGGCAACGCCATTTTACAAAGAGAATGAACATAATCATTACATTTATATGCAACATAATATCACACTACAGGGATAGTGGCATAGTGGATAAATATACATATTATTTTCATATGTATATTTTCAAAATGGAGATCATTTTAGACTTTAAAACTGAAATATCTCAAAACTGGTAAATTTCATCATCATTTTAAAAGAGACAAAAAAGTTGATGAATTAAATTATCGTGACAAATTCCAGACACTTTATTAGTGGGATTTGTCACGTGGCAGGCAAAAATGTAAACAAACCTCATTGCGGTAAATGCGGTGGATGCTTATGAACGGGCTGAATGATCCGTTACTGAAATAAAAATCATTATAAAGTGTAAAAGACAAAATCGTGGCTAGCTTGCTTTAAGAAAACATTTTAGGACTTATTTTTTAAGGATTTTTTTTTCTTTTAGGCTCTAAAATAACACCTCGATCTTACAAATCTGTTAGGTAGGTCAAGAGAAAGCAACAGACAATACCCTTATAGAATTAAGAAGAAAGATTTGTATATGCGCTTACATTTTTTTTTATATAAAATATTTAAGAAAAAAATCATACAAATTAGATAATCCCGTTCAAGATATTCATTTCCGTAATTTGGTAGTTATTGAAGAATATGTTTAAAAAAATTACTTAAATTTGGTTAGTTTGTTCCAAGTTCCAAGTAAGTTAAAGTGAAAACAGTACAGTTTTACATACAGTAAAACAGCAATTAACGGTAGTTTGTTTGTTGAAGATATAATGAACTAATTAAATGAATAAAATACATTATTTTTTAAATATACCAATAATAATTTGACCTTTTTTGCACATTTTAATAAATTTAAATTAATTCAAAGTTTACATCAAATAAAAAAAATAAAAAATTCTAGTTTTTACATTATTTTGTGTTACATTCGAATTAAAAACTTTTGTGGTAACGTTTTGTCACAATTTCTTTGCTTTAATTAACAGTTCAGCGTATTGGTTCAATTAATACAGCTGGTGTTCTCTTGGACGAATCACAAACTACGAAATATTGCATCTTGCAGCGAGGAAGAAGAAGAAAATTACAAGGTCGGAGGAACGGCGGTTCGGCGGTTGGGCGTTGCGTTCATGCGTTGGGAGGTTATGTGTCGTCTGTCAAATTAATATTGCAATCACCGGCGTCGATGACATTCTGTTTCTGTTACCTTATTTTGTTATCTTCGAGTTTTAACGTTTAAAAAGTTAGTTTTGATGTTGTATACAGTTCTTATAATATCCAAAGTATCTGTAGACAAAAGAAAGTTGCTTGTAGTGTTTGTTTTCGTTTTGGCTACACATTTGATGCCAGGATTTTCCATGTTCAGGTGAGTATCAATAAAATACATAAAATATATGTTAGTTTAGAGAGTGAAGTTTATCATATCCTTGATTCTCACAGTAATTCTTTATGAACATCAGCAAGTAAAACTAATAAAGACTTTGAGGTTAGTTTTTAGTACAAACTTCTTCAGAGAACACAGCTCAAAACTTGCTTAGGTTATATTGTAGGCTAGTCCTATGTTTAGATAGATACATTCTGAATTCATGGTACGACTGGTTTTCTTTGAGTTAATGTACATAGCCTTAGTTACATAGCCTTAGGAAGGCTAGATAAAGACCCTCTCTTGAATAACTAAATAACTCTTGAATAAACTCTTGAGTCCAATGCCTAGTTCAAATAGAAAGTGGTTCATCCGCCCTAAACATTTAAACCGGTCGATTTAACCATCAGCCTTAATTATCTGGGAATCGAGAGACTTTTGGACGTACAGTTTCACAACTGGGCTACGTTACTAAGTTATCGAATGAAAATATCGATCAATCAGATCGATATCGTAATTTGCTCTAATCCTAATCTAACTATCATAACATAACATAACATAAACTAATCTCCATTAATATAAGGTACCAACCTAAGTAGTGGCAAAGTGGGGCTGCTGGCTCAGGTCAATGACCCCTGAGGAATGCTGACGTCACCAAGGTCACTGACGTCACGAATGACGTCATCGGTGACGTCATCGATGACGTCATTTCTATGACGTCATAGGTATGACGTAATAGAAATGACGTCATGACGACGTCATTACCGCTGACGTCACCATAATGACGTCATTGACGTAATTAAGGTCAAGGTCACGCGGAAAGACAAAAAAATTTTTCTTTGCACTCTTGTGGTTCCTAGTATTCGGCTGTGGAGTGAAAATCCACGAGAAACCACAAAAGTGCAAAGAAAAATTTATTTTCCCAGCGACCAGACCGAAAAACCTACCAAATGTGACGTAAGGCATTCCTCAGAGGCCATTGACCTGAACCCTAGCAACCCCACTCTTAAAACTAAAAAAAATAAATAATTTTTATTTCCACTTACCCACTGGAGAAACCAGAAGCCCAACTGGGAACAAAATTGCGAACAGCCGACGGTGGTGGTGTCATCACCGCGCGGGAGCCGGACGCCGACTGACCGGACAGCACCGCGCCGTCCGGGTACCAGGCCGCGTGGTGGGGGTAAAGTGGTCAGATGCGAAAAAATAAAAAAAATTATTTTTTTCCAACAACTCATCCGAGTTTGTTCTTTTGCTGGACCTCCGTTACTTGGAGTGGAAATATTTGTTAAGAGAATAAAAGTTTTTTATTAATTTCTAAGTGACCTTGACACTTAGTCTGGAATTGGAGTCACCAGCGTTATTTTACTGGCAAAAGTTAGCTCGTCTAAAAGTTTTTGAAACATTTTATCATCCATAGTGATCTTGGTGTCCCTTGAGTAAAATTTTGGATTATTCCTAAGGCAGCGTTTCATTTTTGTCAAAGTGGAAGTCTTGGACACCCTAACAGAATTATTTTGCTTTGCCAGCAAAAATTTTACCCTTAATAATTTTTCTCGCAAAGTTTCAGCCATAGCTGTGTCTCACAGTAAGGTTAGTATAAAACTGAAAAACTCAGTCAATTGTAGCACCTAAGCTGGAAGTAGTGGGGGAACAGGGCTGTAGTGGTGGGGGTAATGCGGTCTGGTGTTGCTATGTTTAGAAACAGTTTGTTGCGAACTGTCCAAGTATTAACACGTACTGTGTAGAAAAAATAACAGCGAGACTAGTATAAAATTTAAGTCCGAGAAAATACTTATTGTTAGGTTAATAAAGAGGTAGAGCTAAATGAAAAAAATTATTGTACAAGATGTGCATGGTTTAATTTTGCAGCTAAGTTCAAAATCCACCAGTGTGGAACAAAATTTAATCATGAGGTTAAATATTTAAACACATCTGCGAAAATATTAGGAGGCTTGTAGAGCTAAATAAAAATTAATTTTGTAGCAAACAGGCAGCGATATATTTTTGCCAAGTCATATAATAAGAGGGAATGATGTAAAAATTGAAATTTTACTCACAGAAAGTCTGGTAGCGTTAAGGCGCAGCGTATACCATGCGTCGTGGGAGAAGGCTGCCGAGTAACTGACTTGTTTTTAGAGGCAAGATGGCAGACATGGGTTGGTTATATAAGTGTTATGTAATCCGCAAGCGATACCGGAGACAAAATTAAATTTGTTCCCAACCAACACTGACTGTAGGCTGAGCTGAGAGAGACAAAATAAAATGAAATGAAATATTATTCTATACTGCAACTGTCTTGGACCGAAAAATATTCTAAGTCCCAACACCCCCCCCCCCCCCTCGGCTCCGGACGAAAAGTGCGCCCCCCCCCCCCCCCCGGGGGAGGAGGAGGTGGCATAGCCCGAGGCGTTGCCATACCTTGATACGTGTTGCATAATGAGATCCGGTTAGTAATGTATTCAGGTGTGGCTCTTGGAGATTGTCCAATGCCGCAAACAAGTACGTGTCGAGGTCTGCCTGTTTACGTAACCAGGTCCGGTTCCCCCACTCCTGACCGGCTCAGCTTCGGTTCTCTGAGGCTTAGCTTCCTTGCAGTTGCTTTCAAACACTTCAGCTGAGTGGTTGAAGCTCTGCCCTACAGGATTCGCAATGTAATGTTGGCGCCGCATTATATTGGGAATTCTTTTCTAGTCTAAGGCATGGCATGTGTAGTGTTAGGAAATAATTTTATTTTGTGCTTGCTGCTTGGTGCTCGGTGTTGGTTGTGATTTAGTGAAAGTGTTGTGCAGTGAAAAATATTTGTGTGTGCTAATATTTCCACAGGTTGGTGTTAGTCTAAGTCTTGTGTTTAGAAAAATAATTCTTTGTATTAATCTTCCACAGGTTGTCCCTAAAATTAGTTTTTATAAATTTTTGGCTTCCTTAGCCTATGTAAATAGTTATACTGTTAGGTTTGAGGCTTTGAAGCCTCCGTAAAATTAAATTTTTTTTTCGAGGCTTAGCATGCCTCAAGAATTATTTTTTACCAACAATAGTATGACACTTAACGAGCCTGGGGGTTGGCCCCTGGGGATCCACCGTTAGGCCTTGTGCCAGCGGCGCTGCTGGACCTCATCACTCGTCACTGGCAACATACGGGTGGTTGGCATCCTTCAGCACGAAGTGTCGGCCCTGACACTGACCGGTACATTAGGCTTTATGTCAGTGCATTGCATTAGGCTTTATGTCAGTGTACTGGTTAAGATGGGGCCCAGGTCATGATTAGCATGACCTTATGATTCCCATTGGGAACCAAAATTATTTAGCATGTTTCCCTTGTGGAAACTCAAAATTAAGTAAAAATTTCTTATTTTTTGTAACATGAATCCCCCTATGTTTAAGTTTTGTGTTGTAAAATATTTCTTTGTACTAATCTTCCACAGGTTGTCCCTAAGAAAAAATATTTTCTAAATTCGTATATTGGAGGATTAGCCTCTGTAAATTGGCAGTTAAAGTGTTAGGTTTGAGGCTTAGAAGCCTCCGTAAAATAATTTCTTTTGGAGGCTTAGCATGCCTCAATAATTATTTTTTAACAACAGTAGTATGGTGCTTAACGAGCCTGGGGGTAGGCCCCTGGGGATCCACCCTTAGGTTTTCGGACCAAGGGCGCTGCTGGGCCTCATCACTCGTCACTGGAAACATACGGGTGGTTGGCATCCTTCAGCACGAAGCACCGGGTCCTGACACTGTCCGGTACGTTAGGCTTTATGTCAGTTTATCGGTTAAGATGGGGCCCAGGTCATGATTAGCATGACCTTATGATTCCCGTTAGGGGAACCAAAATTATTGTAGCATGTTTCCCTTATGGAAACTCAAAATTAAGTAAAATTATTTTTTTATTTTTCACCTCCCCCTAAGTTGTGAGATTCCCCCGAGGCCTTTGACCGCCGGCGGTCTTAGGCCTCGGGGGAATTTCTTTTTAATTCTTGGATGACCTTGACCTATATTTGTGTGTGA
The DNA here is from genome assembly GCA_030545055.2 of Neoaliturus tenellus. Lineage (NCBI taxonomy): Eukaryota > Metazoa > Arthropoda > Insecta > Hemiptera > Cicadellidae > Neoaliturus > Neoaliturus tenellus. Next base: position 230,651,292 of record CM061531.1, read on the forward strand.
ATAAAAAAATAAAATAATTTTTGTTCCACATGTAGTCACAGTCAGCCAACACTTGGCGGATTTTTGCCAAAGTCCTGAGAGCTCGCAGGACTTAGAGCGATATGCGTTAAAGTGTTGGTTGTCTGGGCAGTGGTAAAATATTTTATTTGATATTCACACATAAGTAAGGGTAGCAGCCATCCAAGAGTTAAAGTCCTAGGGGTAGGTGACCCCCCCCCCCCCCCCCCGAAATTTTTTTTTTTTGGATTTTGACCTTGACCAAAAATTTTTTGCTCCGGACGAAAACTGCCCCCCCCCCCCCCGAAATTTTTTTTTTTTGGATTTTGACCTTGACCAAAAATTTTTTGCTCCGGACGAAAACTGCCCCCCCCCCCCCCCCGAAATTTTTTTTTTTATTTTGACCTTGACCAAAAATTTTTTGCTCCCTTCCACTTCCAATGACCTTCAAGTGGAGCAACCCACAAACAATAAAGTAAGTAAAATTAATTCTGGTCTGAAAAAAACAGTAAAGAAGGCAGCGGCACCGAAACGCCAATGTAATTATGTTTGGATAACTGGAGCGAAAGTAAATCAAAAATGCACCAGGTGGGCTGTGAGCGGCGAGGAGTTGTGCCGCTATCACTTCGACCGCAAAACAGCATCCAATCGGAGCACTCTTGATTCATGTTCGCTTAACATTGCCCCTAAGAAAACCACACAGATTCCCAAGGTACGTTATCAAAGACTCTATGCTGGTGAAAAATATTTCTTTCGAGCACACGTTTGTGTGAAACCTCACCTGTTTTTGATGAGGCATAAAGACCAGAACGTTCATGTAAGGGTTGCTAAAAAATTCATTGTTCCTAGATTTATGACCAACAGAGGGTACTTGATACGTGTTAAAGTTTTAAACAAGCTGAGGACTGTGTGGCGTTTGCAGGAGTAATGCAATCAGTAAGACTGTTTGTTTAATTTTCTAAATTTTGTTTTCCAAACATTTCCTTTTTCCAAATTAAAGTTTATTAAATTTTGTTTTTCCAAATTATTTCTTCACCCTCTTGAAATAAGGGAGGGGGGTATTATATAAATGAGCTATTAAAAAAAAAAAAAAAAAAAAAATAGTTCATTTATATAATATCTTAACCTGGGGATAATGTTTTTTTTTCTTAAAAAAAAAACATTATTCAGACACGTCCCAAACCAGTGTCCTGGATGGTGAAGAAAAAGTTATAGCAAAAAACCTTTTTGTATTAAACTGATGTTTAGCTTCAAGGTAAACCAGTCAATGATCATGTGACAACAGGGTTCCCCCACCATTACTGAACTCTTATACCCACTCACTAAGCTCATTCTGCCTTGAACGTTTCAATTTGTCAGACGTAATGTGCAGTATCAATCCGTTTGTTGGAGACCTGGAATTGCAGCGTTTACCATCGGGGCATGTATATGCTCCGATGCTGGTGGAATATAAAAATTATTGTTCACCTGAACAACAGGTGTCCCCAGAACCTGGACCTTCTAATGATGGTGAAGAAAACAGTATTTTGAGGAGTGAGTTGGTCAGAAATGTGTCCCCAGAACCTGGACCTTCCAATGATGGTGAAGAAACTAGTATTTTGAGGAGTGAGTTGGTCAAGGGTGAATTGGACAGAAATTTAAAAAGTAAATATATGAAACGGTTGGCGGATCAAAAGCGTAACTACAAGGAGCGAGCGGCAATGTTCCGTTTGCAGTTGTTAGTGCCTAAAATCAGCAAACGTTCCAGCAAGCTCGACACCCTGACAGCCGCTTCTGATTACATCTGCTTGTTGGAATCAAAAATTAAATTTCTTGAAAGACAACTGCAAAATAAAAATAATAATTCTGAATATCTAGTGATTCGAAGTCCTGAGCAGGTTGATGATGGTAATGAACAAATTTTAGGAATGTAAGTAATAAAATCTTTTATTTTGTGTGAATTGGACTTGAACACGGATTAGCTGTTTGGTATGTGGAAAAAACAGAACGGGGGATAGAGCACTCTGTGATACTGGAATAACATATCACTTAGTGCTCTATCCCCCGCTCACAGGGTAATTTTATTTGACCTTGACCCACTAAAAAAGTGGTGGGGGTAATTTTAACCAAGCATTGGGTTTTGAGGAGGTTGCTCAGTCTCAGTTTAGCGTAGCCAGGAGACACACACTTCGAGATGACTCCTTCCAGTCTTCAACAATTGTGTTTGGAAAAAATTTCCGATGAAACTGAATTGTTCCGTTATGTGGTGCATCAGTCTGGTGCACCACCAAAAATTAAAATTTTAATTAAGGAGTTTGATTTTGAAAGAAATGGTTACACCAATTATTTTGCGTATGTTTTTAGAAATGAAAATCTTAAGTTTTGCAAAGACTGTGGTTTTTTTGCGTGTGAGGACATGACAGAATTTGTAGAAAGCGGTGGCTACATGGTGATGACTGGAATTTCTAACCTAAAAAGAAATGAAATACCGCAAGAAAGGTGTGATATTTGTGCAGCTTATTTACACGACTGGCATACGTATAGCAGAAACCAGGTTGAGCCAAAAAGAAGTTTATTATTTCGTTGGCCAGGGGTAGCGCCTAGGTTTTAGGTGTAAAAACAAAATTTTACTTATGGTATTTAATGTATTACCTTGAAAAGTGGTGGGGGTAAGTTAATATATACGTAGTGGAAAGCATCTGTTGGATTTATTCTTTGCAGAGCACTTCAGCCAGCATCATCATGGTAAGCCATTGTGTGGAGTTTGTTCTGTTGGAGGAGGACCTGGTGGAGATAGTGGAGCTGATTGAAGATACAACCAGGAAAGGAACAATAGAAAATGTAAGATGTGAACCTCAGGACGAGAGGTCACAACAAATTGTACAAAAATTTATTTCCAATCAGTTAACTGACAAAACTACAAACTTTGAGTTCGTAAAGTATTTATTTGATAACAAAGTAAATGCAAAAATGGCAATATTTTTTAAGAAATGAAAAACTTATTAGTTATTGTTATACGAGCTGGACTTGGACTTGGACTATGATATTTTTGGTTAACGGATAACTTGGTGGTGGGGATAGTTTTTGTGTATATAATAGGGTTGTGAACAGCAAAGGTGAATATTCAATCACGATGCCTCCGAGGGACAACACCGTAGCAGCACACAAGAATATTTTACTTATTTTGCCAGAAATTCCAATAGAAGTAGTTAACCAGGAGGAAGAGGAAGAAGAAGATGTAATGGAAGAAGAATTATCCGAAGATGAAGAGATGGAAGCAGGTGAAAATAATTTTGCAAACACTGATGGTGACAGCTTTGACATTGATTTGTATGCTGATGAAACATTGGAATCATCCGAAGAAGAGGACAATAAGGAAAACATCACTCCTCAAATAAGAGCAGTATTGGATAAAATGTCATTGTGCAAAAGACTTGTTATGTGTAGCAGAAAATTATTTTTTGATTGTAGTGACGAGGAGGACAGTAGTGATGAATATTCACCTTTGTAAAAAAAATATTATTTAGCATTTAAAAACCCAAAAAAAATATAAAATGTTAAAAAGAAAAAAAAAATAGAGCGGGGGATAGAGCAGCAGATGCTCTATCCTCCGCTCAAAATAATAATGTCCGATGACCTTGACCTACTTTTGTGAATTAATTGTGGTGGGGGAGAGCATTAGTGGTGGGGGAAACGTCATATATACGGGTAGTCAAGCCTCAGTCTCATTTGGTAAGAAAGAGGGAACGCTGGATCGGAGGTGATGGTAAGATTGACTTTATAGCAAATACTTTAACACTGCAATATGTTAACAGGTTGTCAATGGTTAGGAAATATTTTTATTTTTAGACTCGCTAGTTTGTTTAATCTTAAAACTTTAAATATATTTTCTTTTGGTCAAATGCTTTTGCCATACTTCCTACACGCTAACACTCATATAAAGTACAGGATTAAGCTGATCTCTCGGGGAAATACTATGTAGCCACCTCACATTGGTTGTCCGACTCGCATAGTATTGGTGATTTATACAACATAAAATTTTTTTCAATATGTTATATATCACCAATTCTTATTCGAGTCAGATAACCAATGTTAGGTGTCACATAAGTATTTCCCCGCGAGATCAGTCTTAATTCTGTACATTTTTTGAGTTTTGGCGTGTGGTAAGTGTGCCAAAAGCATTTGCTCAAAGAAATATATTTAAAAGTTTTAATTTTGAACAAGTTGGTATGTAAAAAATAAAAATATTTAACTTTTGCACCTGTTAATACATTATTGAAAGTATTTGTTAGAAAGTTGATCTTACTACCATCTCTTATCCAGTGTTCCCTCTTTTTTACCATAACAAAGGTGGCCTTGACCTATATATTAGTCCTGAATAAAAATTTTATAAAGAATTTATAACATTTTGTTCTGCGCATGCGCAGAAGGGTTTTTTCTAAGGTCACCCCCCACCACCCGTTATAAAAGGAGGTCGGATAACCCAGCCTCTCATTATTGGATGAACCTTTGTGGAGTAAACATCTAAACGCTCTTGTGGTAAAAATGCTTCTTTGCCACATTTGTGGGGAATTTTTCCCTGATGAACATATTTTGCAAATCCATCTGGAATTGCATAAAGAAGAGGACAATGTGCAAGTAAGTGAAGACTATTTGGACTCTATTGAAAAATTTTTATCAGAACATCACAGAAGACTGGACGATTGGGAAAGCGAGCTGCAGTTGCTGCAAAGGAGGAGGCCAACCGTCATTCAGTTTGGAGGCGCCGGAACATCAGGACTTGGAAGGAGACCTACAGCGGACATGGACACGGACACGGACTCGTCGGACTCGGACTCGGACATAAACATGGATTTGGATTCAGAATCTGAAGGTAATGGCATAACACAACTACGCACTATAGCATTGGAAGGACCTGTTGTCACACACTTTACAATAAATAATGTTCAATTGGAATTACAAAATTTTATTGACAGTGCAAAACTTTTAGTGAGTAAAACACTAAAGGAAGAGCTTAGAAGATTAAATTTTTTAAAATTTGGACTGGTATTAGACGCTATGTTCACAAACACTAATGGAGAAACATCACCAAGAGGATTTGTAACTAAAAACCGTACTTTAACTTTTGCATCCAATATTGATGATATAATTGTGGAGTGTTTGGAAGAGTTATTGACGAAGCTTCAAGAGCATGAAGGGAGGGGATCTGGCTGGACGCTAACATCAGTGGAAGGTATGGATTTAAGAATTCAAAAGCATGGGTATGGTATGAGGGGGAGTAGTTTCATCCCCCTACCAAAAAAGATCCAAGAAACCAAAGCGTGTATAAATGTAAAAAATTTTGACACGGAATGTTTTAAATATTCAATGCTAGCCAAATATGTTGTAAATAATACTTGTAGACCCGGTGTTGAATATCAAAATGTACAAAATAGATATAATTTTTGTGGTATGGTTTATCCTGTAAATATTAAAGATGTATGTAAATTTGAGAAGCAAAACCCCGGAGTCAGTGTAAATATTTTTGGGCTTGATGATAGCAATAATGTGTACCCACTACGGGTTGTAAAGAGAGAACTTCGAAACCATACAGATTTATTGTTGATTACAAAAGGTGAAATATCTCACTATGTATATATTAAAAGTTTTGATGCTTTAGTCAACAAACAGCTGTCTCGTAGGAAATGTAAAAAAACTTTTTGCAAAAGATGCTTTTGTTTTGTAAATAAGGATATAAGGAGAGGTGGTGCCCAGTGGTTGTTGGAACATCAAAGGCTATGCAATGAAAATTACGAGTGTAAAATTAGTTTACCACCACCAACCCGATCTGTTGTACAGTTTAATCATATTAACCACCAGTATAGGATACCAATTGTTGTTTATGCAGACTTTGAGTCTACACTTGTACCGCTGGAAAACCCTGACGGTGAAATTACTAGAAGAACCAAGTACCAGATGCATAAACCAAATAGTTTTTGTTTGTTGGTTAAGTCTACACTATCTGACCAACACTTGCAAAATTTCGGACTAACCACAACACCGGTATTGTACAGAGGTGAAAATCCTGCTAAATATTTTGTAGATACGTTGTATGATATAGCTAGTAAGGTGGATCAACTGTATGATAAAAATAATATTGTTCCTATGTTACCCCTTGAAGAAGAGGAGGAAATTCAATTTTTGAATGCTACATCTTGTTATATATGTAATAAAGAATTTACAGTGGACAATTATAAAGTTCACGATCATGACCATCTGACCGGATATTACAGAGGACCAGCTTGCAATGCATGTAATTTAAATTTAAAACTTCCAAATTTCATTCCAGTTGTGTTGCACAACCTTAGCGGGTATGATTCCCATTTTATAATACCGGAATTGGGAAGAGACACAGGCAAGATTGATGTGATAGCTCAAACTTTAGAACATTATATTAGTTTTTCTAAGAAAATTGGCAAAATAAAATTAAGATTTGTTGACTCATATAGGTTTATGCCATCAAGCCTTGCCAAACTAACTGACAATTTAAGACGACAGGATTTAAAGGAAACAAAGAAAATCGTACCTGCAGACCAAATTGGATTTAGCATTAAGAAAAGGAGTGTTTCCTTATGACTATATTACAGGAATTGAAAAATTTGAAGAAACCAGACTACCACCCATTGAAGCTTTCAAAAGTAAACTGACAGACACGGAAATTTCAATTGAAGATTATAATCATGCGTGTAACGTCTGGAATGAATTAGGTATGCAAAATCTTGGTGAATATTCAGATTTTTATGTAAAATTGGATGTAACACTATTGTGTGATGTTATGGAACAATTTAGGAACACTTGCTTTGACGCCTATGGACTGGACCCCCTTCATTCGTTTACATCCCCCGGCTTAGCATGGCAGGCCATGCTAAAATCTACCGAGTGCAAGTTGGAACTGCTAAACGACATCGATATGGTTTTGATGATTGAATCAGGTGTACGCGGTGGATTAACACAGGCCGTTACAAGACATGTGAAAGCTAACAATAAATTTCTACCAAATTATGATGAGACTAAAGATTCAATTTTTCTTGGATATTTTGATGCCAATAATTTATACGGTTGGGCGATGTCCAAACCCCTTCCGTATGGCGACTTCCAGTGGGTAGACCCGGACAGCATCGGGGACATTATGCAGATCCCACAAGATGGACCGACCGGCTACATTTTCGACTGCGACTTCGAGTATCCAGAACACCTACACGATCATCATTACGACTTGCCACTGTTGGCTAAAACTGAAGTATCACCGACAGGAAGATGGCCCAAATTAATGATGACATTAAACAACAAAAACCGTTATGTGGCGCACTATTGGGTTGTACAACAAGCGTTGGAGTTAGGACTGAAAATAACAAAAATTCACCGAGTATTACAATTTTCTCAATCTTGTTACTTGAAACCCTACATAGACTCCAACACCGTGAGGAGAGCAGCAGCCACATCAGCTTTTGAAAAAGATTTTTATAAACTGATGAACAACTCAATCTTTGGAAAAACTTTAGAAAATAAGAGGAAACACAAAATTGTAAAATTAGTAAGTGATCCAAGAGCATTAGAAAAACTTGTACAAAAACCAAATTTCGGAACCACTATGATAATTAATGAAAATTTAGTAGCGGTAAGCATGAACAAAACCAAGATTGTTATGGATAGACCGTTGTACATAGGGATGTCAATATTGGATATAAGTAAAACGCATATGTATGATTTTCATTACAACAAAATGGTACAATATTATGGACGAGAAAATATCGGAGTAGCCTACATGGATACGGACGCACTAATTTATTGGATCAAGACGCAAGATATGTATGAAGATCTTCGAACGTTCATACACAAAAATGATTTTGATTTTTCCGACTACCCAAGAAACCATCCAAACTTCAATGAAGAAAACAAAAAGGTGCTTGGAAAATTTAAAGACGAATGCAATGGAGCTAGCATGGAAGAAATTATTGCACTAATGTCAAAATTGTATTCTTTCAAAGTGTATAAGGGAGAACAAGAAGAAACATCGACCACCAAGAAAGCAAAAGGTGTGAAGACAGGTTATTTAAAGAAAAATATAAACTTTGAACATTACAAAAACTGTTTATTTAACGACACCACCTTAACAGCAAAATTCAACGCCATAAGAAGTGAAAAACACAAACTATACAGTGTTACAGAAGTAAAAAAAGCACTATCGGCAAATGATGACAAAAGGCATATCATGGATGATAAAATTAACACTCTTCCTTTTGGCCACTACTCTCTTAATCCTATCAACGACTAACCTATTCTTCGTCCCTCTTCGACCCTCTACGACCTAAATTCCTTTTCCTTCCGTAAAAAAATGGGGAACACGGCAAGCCCAACGCCGTGTTCCCCATTTTTTTACATTAATTTGAATGACCTTGACCCAGTTAAATAAGGGTATAATAGAATAAAAAAAATATTTTTACTTCATCTACCGAAGAGGAAGGATAAAATTATGGATTTAAAACAAAAAATTGTTAATGAGCTTCATAAACCGGCTAGAAGAAAATTTCCCCGAAGAAATACTGTTATAAAAGGAATGAATGATCTATATCAAGCTGATTTAATCGAAATGATTCCTTATAGCAAACAAAATAAAGGATTTAAATATATATTGACTATTATCAATTGTTTTACAAAGATGGCAGATGCTTTACCGCTAAAAGATAAAACCGGCAAGAGTGTAACAAAAGCCATGGAAACTGCGATACAGAGAGACAAAAATACCATAAAACATTTACAAACCGATGATGGTAAAGAATATTTTAATAAAGAATTTTCAAATTTAATGAAAAAATACGGCATAAACCACTATTCGACTAATTCAGAGGTAAAAGCATCAATCATAGAAAGATTTAATCGAACTTTAAAAGGTGCGATGTACAAGATGTTTTCAAACAGAGGATCGCACGTATGGATTGATATGTTACCAAAACTAATAAAAGATTACAATAACAAGTTCCATAGAACAATTGGTATGAAACCGAACCAAGTGACTAGTAAAAATGAAAAACTCGTATTAAAACGTATAAAAATTAATACTAAACCAAAAGTTGAAAAACTAAAGCCTAAAACGTTTAACGTTGGTGATAAAGTGCGAATAAGCAAATACAAAGGTGTATTCAGTAAAAGATATCTACCAAATTGGACAAATGAGGTTTTTACCGTATTTAAGGTACAACCTACAGTGCCGGAAACTTACATTTTAAAAGATAATAAAGGACAATTGCTCGAAGGAGGGTTTTATGGACATGAAATGTTAAAATCCACAGTAGGTGATGTATATCTCGTTGAAAAGGTGTTACAACGGAAAAAAGATAAAGTTAAAGTGCGATGGTTAGGATTTAATAAGAGTGAAGATTCTTGGATACCTAAAAAGGATCTTATATAATGATGGAGCATCATTTTAGGTTGAACCTTTACAAAGGATGGAGATAATACCGCAAAAGGATAGTTTTCCTATTAATAATATTGATGAACTCACGGTGGACAATTCAGAATTAAACACTGGCAAACATGGTGTTTTATTACCAAACACGGTGCGTTGTCTTGTAACCGGTCCATCAAATTGTGGTAAAACAAATGTAGTATTCAATTTGATTACAAACCCAAAAGGATTGCGTTTCAATAACTTGTATGTCTTTTCCAAATCATTACAACAACCCAAATACCAATTATTAGAAAAAATATTTAATAATGTGCCAGAAGTGAAATATTACAAGTTTGATGCAAGTGAAAGCGTAATGCAACCGCATGAAGCTAAACCATTTTCAGTTTTTATATTTGATGATGTATCCTGTGAAAACCAAAACACTATCAGGAGTTATTTCGCTATGGGGCGACATAACAATATAGATAGCATTTACATAGGTCAGACTTATAGTAAAATACCAAAACAACTGATAAGAGACAACGCAAATGTGTTAATTGTATTCAAACAGGATGAAACTAACTTAAAACACATATATTACGATCATGTCAATGCGGATATGTCATATGAACGGTTTAAAGACATATGTGGTAAGGCTTGGGCTGAAAATTATGGATTTTTAACAATTATGAAGGAACAACCACTAAATAACGGTCGATACAGGATCGGTTTTGATAAATTTATATTAATTCACTAACCATTATATCACACAATCATTCTTGTACAGCACGTCTTGCTACAAACATGGTTAACCAAGAAAAGTTAGTAAAGGAAATTAAATCACTTAGTGATTCTATTCGGGCTAAAAACAGAGCGTTAAAGTTAGGTATCAGCGAAAGGGAGAAATTTCTCGAATCTACTTTTAAACCTATTACAGAGCCTTTGAAACAATTGAACAAAAAATTGACTAAACCTTCTTTTCAAGGTGATATTATTGCTCCAATAACAGAATATGAAAGGGAAAGTGTAATATCAGAAGATATTAGCGATGAGGACCCGGAAGCCTCCATATTTAGTGATACAACGGCAGAAAGAGAAGATGTATATGCTGGTAGTGAAGAAGAAGTGGTATCTATAGCCGGTGAAGAAGAAAAAACAGAAGGAGAACCATCAAACATAAGCTTATTGGGTGAAACTATTCATACAAAAGGACCGTTAGGAAGGAAATACTTGTTAAAACTGTTAATTGGAACTGATTCTACTAAAAAATACCACAGTTATGGAGCAAGAATGTCCAAAGAAGGTGTAATGATTGGTAATAGCAAATTAGATGTCGATAAACATGATAATATTCACATAGGTGATCAAATATATAAGGGAACAAGGGGGCTATTTGAATTATTATTTGAAAATAAACCTTTAAAAGCATTGGTAAAAGATGATGATTTGGAAGTGTATAGCAAAATTTTGGATCAAACTAATGCATATAAAAGAAATTATTTACCTGAAGCACCCATATATAGAAATAAATCTGTAAAATATAAAGATTTTGTTTCCAAATTAATACCGATTATAAGAAGAAAACCTGTAAAAAGAAGATTAGTAGCATCCACTTTAGATTTAAGTTCTCCAGAACCGAGAAAAAGAAGCAAATCAGTCACCGGTAAAGGATTGATGAAGAAACTATACAATACAAACGTAATTTATTACAATAATATCAATAAATTGGTGGATAGAATGAAACTAATACATGAAGCCAAAGAGGCGGGTCATACTGGATTGGAAAACGAATGGGTGGCTTTAGTGGATGAACTTAGAAACCGAGGGGTAATCTCATAAAAATGCGTTACTCCCTAAAATGCTATTCAGTTGCACCATGAGTGTCGACAAGTTCGGACGGTATTCCTCGGATGGATTATATTACGCGAATAACTTAAAAAGAGGTGCTGGTTTACCACAAACACCTGAAGGAGATTATGATATTAGTAATAAAAGGTTAAAAAACATAAAAGATCCCACAGACGAAAACGATGCAATAAACTTAAAAATATTAAAGGAAAAGATATCGCCAACATTAAGACTACAAAATAACACATATGACGCAGAAGATCATAGAATTATCAACGTTGGTAAACCAAATCAAAACGGTGATGCAATAAACAAAGGTTATTTATCATCTGAATTAAAAAATACGTTAAAATTCAATGGGAAAACGTATAGTGCTAACAATAAACGTATATCCAACGTAGATGACCCTAAAGATGCAAAAGACAGCGTAAATAGACGCTATTTACATTCCTTGATACCTGAAAAGACAAAAGATGGATTTTCTTTTTATAAATTTGTTATTAATGATATAGGCTATCCAAAAACTGAAAACGATGCTGTAAATCTAAAATATATTAAAGATCATTGCATCATACGTGATGTAGGGGTTATAGATTGTTTTAATAATTGTTTAGCAAATGTTAAAGATGGTTCGGCGCCATCAGATGGTGCAACAGTGGGTCAAATGATGGAAACCTTAAAACAAGAAACAACCTCTTTTGTAAAACAAGATCAAGTAGTATCGAAGCAAGGGGATGAATTTGTTCAAGGTAATGAAAAATTTAATTTATTAACATACAAAAATGATGCTTGGGATTGCATGGATAAAAAGTTATCAAATATGGGATGGGGTTATGAAAAACATGATGCAGCTGCTTTATCACAAACCGTACATCTAGATCCAGATCGATATTTTAGATGGTTTACATGTAATAATAGAGTGATAAGAGACTTGGCACAAGGAAGAGAAGCAAATGATGCTGCAACTGTAGGACAGACCATTACAACATCATTAAAGGATAGTAAAGTGTATAATTGTAATAATAAACGTATAACAAACCTTAAAGACCCTGAACATGTAGATAATGCTGTCACTGTTAATTTTCTTGTAAAAGTTTTAGGTAATGCGATATTTGATTTACACAATCATTTTACACCAGATATTCTTCAAGGAAAATCGGGTCATAATACTTATGCTGAATCCGCGAGAGGTGATTATATTAAACGAGAAATTTATAATAAATACTTTATTAACCCTAATACGCAAAAGTTTAGATCATCAGATTGGGGTGATATTGATATTTAATTAAATAACTCAATAAATGACTTCATTTATGTGCAACCTGTCATAGAGGTAACACATAGGTTACGCTTTTCGAATATAAAAGACAATCATGACGTTTCATTACACCAGTCCATATCGAGACACTATACGGAAAGGAGGTGGTATCACATCCACAGCGGTTTCTCTGTTAAGTAAAGCTTTAAATCGAATTCCAGTAGGATCTGTTGTAAATAGAGCAATAGACGCTTTACCATACGAATTTCACATACCGGGAGGTTATCAGTATTGCGGACCAGGAACTAAATTGAAAAAACGACTGGAAAGAGGTGATCTAGGCATAAATAAGTTAGATCAGGCTTGTAAAGAACACGATATAGCATATTCCACATTTAGCGATACAAAAAATAGATCAATAGCTGATAAAAAGCTCGCGGATATAGCTTGGCAACGAGTAAAGTCTAGTGACGCTAGTATTGCAGAGAAAGCAGCAGCTTTAGCGGTAACAGCAGGTATGAAGGCTAAAACAGCAGTAGGAGGTGGAAAAAGGAGGAGAAGAGTGAAAAGGAGATCGGCAAAGACGAAACATGGAGGGAATATTAGAAGAAAACGACGTTCCACCAGAAAGGGTAGCAAAAAACCAACAGTATGGTCAATGGTAAAAAACGGGGCAGGTCTATACCTAAGACCGTATCGTGCATATTAAATAAAAGAAATCAATTAGTAATACCACATAAAGCATTAACAAATATTGAATTATTTAAATACATTTCATGTTTAAAAATACCATTTTTTCGCGGTGTCTTTATGAAAGATGATTTACCAGTTAAAATGTGGAAAAACGAAACCGGTATTGTAAATTTAGACAATTCTGAAGGTCCTGGCACTCATTGGGTTTGTTATAAGAAATTAGGTGAAAATATATATTACTTTGATAGTTTCGGCAATTTACCACCACCTAAAGAACTTGAGCATTACTTTAAATCTGCTAAAAACATATATTACAACTATAAAAGAGAACAACCTGATAACACTTTAATATGCGGCCATTTATGTTTGGAATTCCTAGCTAAAAGTATCAGTCACAATTGAGATGTCTTCCTATACGGTATCATTAACAGGAAAATCGTCCACTTTACGAAGTATCCTTTTTCCAGCGTTACGCTTGCAAAAAGGAAGATTTTGGGAAGCGGCACTGTTGGATTTTACAACTTACAACTCTATTCCCAATGTTACGGAAGATAAAAATAACTTATTGCATTACTATAAAGGAAAAGATGCCAGTGGAAAGTTTACAGACTTAGAAGTTTGCAGTTTACCCACAGGTTCTTATGAAATTGATCATATTAATGAATTTTTGCAAAATAAAATGGGAAAAGACAATATAACATTAAAAGGTAATAACAATACGATGAAAGCTGAAATTAACTCCAAATATTACATAGATTTTACTCAGGAACACTCAATCGGTGAATTGTTAGGATTTCCCAAAGATGGGCCAATTTTAGAACCAAATCAAACACATTCCGGTAAACAAACTGTAACTATACTAAAAGTCAATAGTATAGATATAACTTGTAACATTATACAGGGAGCTTACAGAGATGGAGCAAATACTCATATAATACATACTTTTTACCCAAGTGTACCTCCAGGATTTAAAATAGTTGAAAAGCCACAAAACCTAGTATATCTGCCGTTGAACACCACTTTCATTTCAGACATCGTGTTGAACGTATTGGATCAAGACGGTAACTTGATAGATTTCCGAGAAGAGCCAATTACAGTTAGATTACATTTAAAATCGACACTTTAATACAAAAATCATGGGTTTATCATTTAAAAGTGGACAACCTACGGGAAACCGCATTAGTAGCTCTTCAGCTGTGGAGGAGTTAACACGCGAAAACATTCGTTTCTTAGAAAAGATTGGTTTAAAATTAACCGATTATGGATATACTGGATATAGCGCAGGGTCCGACATTCGACGAAACCCTATGGGAAAAAGAATATCACACCCACAACCCTTACACTTCATCAAAATTGAACAATAACGACGAAATTCGTATTCCTATACAACATCAGGACATTTACACACTACCATGTGAAAGTTACTTGTATATCGAAGGAAAAGTAACAAAAAAGGACGGTACTACTACTGGTACAACAGTTCCATTTATAAATAATCCTATGGCTTTCCTGTTTGATGAAATTAGATATGAAATATCAGGTGTAACAGTTGATTCCACTAAAAAAGTAGGTATTGCAACAACTTTAAAGGGGGTAACATCTATATCACCTAATGAAACCAATTTACTTCAACCGGCCGGATGGGTTTTACCTGAACATGACATAATCACTCCGAATACAAAGGGATATTTTGATTTTCATATTCCATTACGTTTGTTGCTTGGATTTGCTGAAGATTATAGAAAAATAATATTAAATGTTAAACAAGAATTAGTTTTGTTGAGATCTTCTAACGATAAAGACATTATTAAAGCTCCAGACGGTACAACAGATGCAACTTTAGAATGGAAATTAACATTAGACAAAATTGTATGGAGAGTTCCACATGTTAAATTAGCTGACGAGCATAGAATGCTACTATTAAGGAAATTAAAGGCTGATCGTGATATTGTAATTCCTTTTAGAAGTTGGGAATTCCATGAACATCCCAGTTTACCTGCTACGGATCGACACACTTGGACTGTTAAAACATCTAATTACGTAGAACGAGCCAGGTATATTATATTTGGTTTACAAACAGGTAGGAGAGACAGTATCACAAAACATGCAGGCAAATTTGATCATTGCAACTTAAAAAATATTAAAGTTTATTTGAATTCACAGTTTTTCCCCTACGACAATTTAAATGTGTCATTCGCTAATAAAAAGTACAGTATATTATACGATATGTATGCGAGATTCCAAAATTCATATTACGGTAAAACAAATACACCTTTATTATCACCAGAAGAATACTTAGATGGTTACACAATAGTTGTAATTGATTGTTCTAAACAAAATGAATCAGTAAAATCATCAAGTGTTGACATAAAGATAGAAATGGAATTCAACGATCCTATACCTGCAAATACAACTGCATATTGTTTAATTTTACATGATAAAATTGTCACTTACACACCTTTGACAGGAATTGTTAAAAATGTTTTATAAAAACTCGTTTTTGTAAAATTTCAATCACGGGCGCGATTATAAAAGGGGAGCGCGCAGGTCGCTCCTGATCAGTTTGTTGCCTGACATCGTATGGGTAGCATCATCTTCAATATGGCTTCTACAAGTGGTACAACCGAATGCGATATAGAAAAAGAAATTTCAGAATTTTTGGACATGAATGGACAGCAACACGGTGCAGATCAAGAAGAAGAAAAAGGTAAAAAGAAAAAATATTTGTCCAAGAGGAAAAGAAATTTGGAAGAAAATATTTCACCAAATATTTTGATGGAAGTATTTTTAAGAATTTTTTATCCAATCTCTTCAAGTTTGGATAAAAGTGTTTTAATTGGAGTAATGAAATCAACCGACTATTCACCTACAGTAATTTTAACTCACGGAACAAAAATGATTTTGTTTACAGCCAATGCTTGGGAATCTTTTATGAAACACCTCCATTTATTGGAATGTTACTTTAATAGCAACATGTTTGGCAGGAAAACAAAAGTAGGACTATTGGATTCAGACTTGGAAATTGATATTATTAAACACCGAGGTGAACATCAAATGAGATTCAGAGATACAACCAAACATGACATAAAAATTCAACTTAACAGAGAAGAATTTTTTATTTTGACATGTGCAACGGAACCCATAACAAGATATTTAAGACAACTAGTATTTTCCAGTTCAATTATTAAAGATTATTTAACAGACACTTTGGACAAACAACCGGACGCACCAATTTTGTATGGACCTGTGGACACTTCAATATTCAACAGAATTCCTCATGAAGTTCAAATGTGGAGACAATTGGAACAATATGTGCAAGAAAAAAATAATTTTGTAAAATCGGATGAAGAAACACATTTTAGTGATGAAAAGGATCAAAGTGATGAAAATGACTACAACAAAAATGACCAGATGGAAAGTTAAATAAATTTTTAAAATTTTTCACAACACTTTACACTTGAATTGGCAAATTTTCAATAAAAAATTCAAAATTTTGTGGGGTTAGGCCTACCGGGGATGGTGCCCACGTTAAATATACACCAACGCGCCTTTAACTGTACGGCCTGGCATAAATACGTGCCTACCGTGGTGTGGAAAACAGTTGACCTTCCGACACCGTGATGGATAGACTGGTGACCTTTCAAATGGACATGGAAGAAGAAATCAAGTCCAAACCGGGTATTATTGAATTTCAGGCGTTTCGTGGTAACGATGATCGGTTCATTATTAAAGAACTAGTATTTTATGATATAGATAAAAATATTCCTTATACATTTTTATTCAAACCACCATGCTCTTTTTCTTCACTAACCACCAAAGCCGCAACAACAAACCGATGGACTTGGAAATATTTTCATCACATCGATTGGTATGACGGTTTTACCAGTTATTCAGACTTGTATCATATTATGCATCAATTTTCAAATAAATTTACTAATATTTACACAAAGGGACTTGAAAAGAAAAGATGGATAGAACAATATACATCAAATCCAGTCAAAGACGTGCAAATTGATAAAAATTTTAAATTTATTTCTGAAAACGTTTGTATTTGCACACAAAGCGTAGAACATGAAAGGGACAGGCACTGTGCATTAAAAAACGCTTTAAAATTAGCTACTTACCTGCAAGATGGAGAAATCGGTGGTGGTGGTGGGGGTAACGTCGATTATAAAAGCGAGGAGCAGACCGAGACTTGGCACGAGTATTACTCGAGACTCCGAGACGACAACATCTCAGAGCTAGAAGACAGCGAGGACCTCTAGAACAACCATGGCATCCAACCAGTTTCTGCAGTCTTTGGTGGAACAATTCAACGCCCACTCCAAGTCTACAATTTTGCCGGTAAAAAAATGTTCAGAGCTGAAAGATGAAAAACATTACATCATACATGCTATGAAGAAGATGGAAACTACAGTCGGCGAGGCAATCTGCTGCAGCTTGAGCGAAGCTCCATATACACCGGGAGATGAAGCAAAATTTCAAATTTATTTGCCAAAAAGATTCGTCCATCTGCTACAAAACGAAGACCTGCGCTCCATTCAACCGGGATGCCTCTACTTGGTGTCCCACGGATCCAGCGGCAGCAACTCCACCGAGCTGACCATCCACATGGCCGAGAAGCAGCAGTGTTAAATAAAATTTAAATTTTTCTTGTATCTGTTTGTATTCACTATATAATTTTTCTCATGTAATCTTGTTTGTACTGTATTAAATAAACATTACCAAAAAAAACAAAAAAAAAATAAAAAAATAAAAAAGGCAATATATCAATATGTGAAACAAATAACAAAAGGTTTCACATATTGATATGTTGCCTTTTTTTTTAAAAAAGCTCTGGGGTGACCTTGACCTTTGACCTTTGCATAAATTAAACAAAATAAAAATATTTTTCAAACAGCAATGTGTGTATGTGTGTGTGTGTGTGTGTGTGTGTGTGTGTGTGTGTGTGTGTGTGTGTTTTCCCCCACCATTTTGGGTTACCAGCATACAGACTGCAAAGAAGTCCAGTTTAATTGCAACTGTCAAACCATGAGCACCCTATTTGAGCTTTGTGTAAGAAAAATTATTCAAGATCAACAGCTATTTAGCCATACTTTACGTTCCAACGCTCCTCAGCAAATTAAAATTTTTATCAAACAGTACAAGCTAGACAACAGAGGTTACAACACTTTTGGGTGGTACAAGTTTGGTGATGGTACAAAATTTTGTCAAAATTGTGGAAGGGCTGCTGTATCTAACCCAGCACAATTCCTACAAGATGATGGATGTTTACAATTAGGCCATGTAGCTCCAGTTATGAGTTACGAAACACCCAAAGAACTTTGCACAATTTGTTCAATCAATATGTTTAGTTGGAAAAAATTTAACCACCTCCCATCAGACAGCATATAAAGTCCTTCCCCCACCACTATTTCATACTACCTTCAAACAACCATGCTAATATTCATTCCGCCTTTGTACATCACACGGAAAACATCAAGATGGCTCTCACTGTAAAATGCGCAAATTATGAAGAAGTATTTGTAAGAAATCTGCAAGAATTAAACGAAATTGTTGAAGAATTTAAATCACTAATCGAACAGGGATACCGACTAAACATGCAAATTTTTGCATGCAACACAAAATGCACCCATGGCTTCAGGGATGACGAGCCGCCAAGGTCACCATCATCATCAACTTCCTCGGCCTACTCCTCCAGATCGTCCATGAAGACTCAAGCCAGTCCAAACTTGGAATATTTCTCCTGACTAATATTTATATTTTGTTTCCTTACTTTACTTCAATATGCTTATTATTGTATTGTAATAAAAGAATAAAAAAAACCTATCTTGCTACAGTTTTGTAGCAAGATAGGATTTTTTAAAACACAAATTGGATGACCTTGAACAGGTTCTAACATGTACAGGTGTAAACGTAACCACAAATTTAAACATTTTTTTTTTATTTCCTAATGGTTAACCTTGAAACTTCCCCCACCATTTTTTTTCCTCTTGGAGACCTGAGAAACAACACCAATGTGTTTCATTACATCTTGATCTTTCAAGCTGCAAACATGGATGTCCCACCACCAATATATGAGGCTGATGTGGCAGGAGGACAGAGGAGGAGATGCCAGCATTTGGATCTAGTGGAGTTGATGGAAAGGAGAATTGAAGAAAGGCAGATCAGGAAGGATACCATCCTAACACAAAAAATTTTAAAATTGGATCTTGTCATGCTTCTGGCCTTACTCATTGCAGTCTTCGTCTACTTGGTCTACGCAGTCATATACTGTCTAAGGTGCACGGAGTGTGCTGACAAGGGAGCCAACTTGCCAGTTTTCAACGCTACTCTTTAAATAAAATTTTCTTTTTTAAAACTCCAAATGGTTGACCTTGAACATGTCTCAACCTGTCTGGTTGTATCATGAAACAGAAAAAAATTTCCTCTAAGCAACCCAACCCAACCCCCACCACCACGATTCCAAAAGAGCAATCCTACATGCAAGTCTGACTTCATTTCCAGCTCAGCTACGCTAGCGGTTACACGATACAATGAAGTGGGAATTACTTGTTGACAGCCTTGAACACCTCAAAGACATTTATCAAAAACTGCACATGTTATTACTTCAACATCCAGGGATGGTAATTAAAATGGATTTGGAATACGACTGTCCAACCATCGACAGTATGGATATACCCGAAGGAGTGGTCCACAATACAGAAGAAGAAACTTGTTGCTGTGAAAGTAGCACTTCAACAACAACAAGCACAAGTCCATCCAGCGCATATGAGGATGAAGGCGGATTTTTGTAAATAAAAATTTAAATTTTTTTTTTTAAAACTTCAAATGGTTGACCTTGAACAGGTTTCAACATGTTGAAGAATGTGGATGAAAAATAAGAAAAAATTTTTTTTCTATCTGATCACATAACCCCCACCAAATAACTGGGTACCTAGGATGCACGGAGTGACTTGGTCAGTCGCTATTCAACTCTTGCAGTGTGCACATCACACTTTTTCCACTTAATTTCCATAACTGGAGTTCTAAATGAAATATTTAGCTAAAACTTACATATTTGACAAGTTTTAAGCAAAACTAAAAATCGCAAAAAAATTTTTTTTTTTATTTTCAAATGGTTCAAAATTTTACAAGTCCCAAGCTCACCTAAGAAAAAAATTTAAAAAATTATTTTTTTTCATTTAGCTCAAAATTTCACAAGTCCCAAGTTCACCTGAGAAAAAAAAATATTTTTTTTTTTATAATGTTTCCAACAAGGACAAACTCGAATGAGTTGTTGGAAAAAAAAAATAATTTTTTTTATTTTTTCGCATCTGACCACTTTACCCCCACCACGCGGCCTGGTACCCGGACGGCGCGGTGCTGTCCGGTCAGTCGGCGTCCGGCTCCCGCGCGGTGATGACACCACCACCGTCGGCTGTTCGCAATTTTGTTCCCAGTTGGGCTTCTGGTTTCTCCAGTGGGTAAGTGGAAATAAAAATTATTTATTTTTTTTAGTTTTAAGAGTGGGGTTGCTAGGGTTCAGGTCAATGGCCTCTGAGGAATGCCTTACGTCACATTTGGTAGGTTTTTCGGTCTGGTCGCTGGGAAAATAAATTTTTCTTTGCACTTTTGTGGTTTCTCGTGGATTTTCACTCCACAGCCGAATACTAGGAACCACAAGAGTGCAAAGAAAAATTTTTTTGTCTTTCCGCGTGACCTTGACCTTAATTACGTCAATGACGTCATTATGGTGACGTCAGCGGTGATGACGTCGTCATGACGTCATTTCTATTACGTCATACCTATGACGTCATAGATATGACGTCATCGATGACGTCACCGATGACGTCATTCGTGACGTCAGTGACCTTGGTGACGTCAGCATTCCTCAGGGGTCATTGACCTGAGCCAGCAGCCCTACTTTGCCACTACTGATATGCACAATTATATTGCAGATAAAACATATACTTCGCTTGATGAAAACTTGAGAGGAAGATGGATAAAACAGGAAATTGTTAATAAATACTTTTATAACCCTAAAACTATAAAATTTAGAACTTCTAACATTGCTAATTGGGGTACTTTTGATATATAACTTGAATATCTTAACAAACAACTTCATTTATGTTTAACTCCTCATAGAGGAAACACATATGTTGCGAATTGCAATTATAAAAGACATTAATGACATTTCGGTATATCAGTCCAAATCGGGACATTGCGAGGAAAGGAAGTGGGATCACATCTACAGCGGTTTCTCTGTTAAGTAAAGCTTTAAAACGAATTCCAGTAGGATCCATAGTAAATAGAGCAATAGACGCATTACCATACGAATTTCATATACCGGGAGGTTATCAGTATTGCGGACCAGGAACTAAATTGAAAAAACGACTGGAAAGAGGCGATCCTGGCATAAATAAGTTAGATCAGGCTTGTAAAGAACACGATATCGCATATTCCACGTTTGCCGATTCAAAAAATAGATCAAGAGCTGACAAAAAGCTTGCGGACATAGCTTGGCAACGAGTGAAATCAAGTGACGCTAGCATAGCAGAAAAAGCAGCAGCTTTAGCAGTAACAGCAGGTATGAAGGCTAAAACAGCAGTAGGAGGTGGAAGAAGGAGGAGAAGGAGAGTAAAAAGGAGGTCAACCACAAGAAAACATGGAGGAAATATAAAAAGAAGACGACGATCTACAAGAAAAGGCAGGAAGAAGCCCACCGTGTGGTCAATGGTAAAAAACGGGGCAGGTCTTTACCTAAGACCTTATCGTGCATATTAAATGAAAGAAATCAATTGGTCATACCACATAAAGCATTAACCAATATTGAATTATTTAAATATGTTTCCTGTTTAAAAATACCATTTTTCCGCGGTGTGTTTATGAAAGACAGTTTACCAAAGAAAATGTGGCAAAATGAGACTGGAATTGTAAATTTGGATAATACTGAAGGGCCTGGCACCCATTGGGTTTGTTATAAGAAACTAAATAACAATGTATATTATTTTGATAGTTTCGGTAATTTGCCACCACCAAAAGAACTTCAAAATTACTTTAAATCTGCTAAAAACATATATTATAACTATAAAAGAGAACAACCTGATAATACTTCAATATGCGGCCATTTATGTTTGGAATTTCTAGCTAAAAGTATCAGTCACTATTGAGATGTCTTCCTATACGGTATCATTAACAGGAAAATCGTCCACTTTACGAAGTATCCTTTTTCCAGCGTTACGCTTGCAAAAAGGAAGGTTTTGGGAGGCGGCACTATTGGATTTTACAACTTACAACTCTATCCCCAATGTTACGGAAGGTAAAAATAACGTATTGCATTATTATAAGGGAAAGGATGCCAGTGGAAAATTTACAGACTTACAAGAGTGCAGGTTACCCACAGGTTCTTATGAAATTGATCATATAAATGAATTTTTGCAAACTAAAATGGGAAAAGACAATATAACATTAAAAGGTAATAATAATACGATGAAAGCTGAAATTACTTCCAAATATTATATAGATTTCACTCAACCAAACTCAATTGGTGATTTATTAGGATTTTCCAACGATGAGCCTGTTTTAGAACCAGATGTAACACATTCCGGTAAGAAAACAGTAACAATATTAAAAGTCAATAGTATAGACATAACTTGTAACATTATACAAGGTGCTTACAGGGATGGGGCTAACACCCACATCATACATACTTTTTACCCAAGTGTACCACCTGGATTTAAAATTGTTGAAAAGCCACAAAACCTGGTATATCTACCGTTGAACACCACTTTCATTTCAGACATCGTGTTGAGCGTATTGGATCAAGACGGTAACTTGGTAGACTTCAGAGAAGAGCCTATTACGATTAGATTACATTTAAAATCGACACTTTAATACAAAACCATGGGTTTAACATTTAAAAGCGAACAACCTACGGGAAACCGCATTAGTAGCTCTTCAGCTGTGGAGGAGTTAACACGCGAGAACATTCGTTTCTTAGAGAGAATTGGATTAAAATTAACCGAGTATGGATATACTGGATATAGCGCAGGGTCCAACATTCGACGAAACCCTATGGGAAAAAGAATATCACACCCACAACCCTTACACTTCATCGAAATTAAACAATAACGATGAAATTCGTATTCCCATACAAAATCAAGACATTTACACACTACCATGTGAAAGTTACTTGTATATTGAAGGACAAGTTACTAAAAAGGACGGTACTACTGTTGGTACAACAGTTCCATTTATAAATAATCCTATGGCTTTCCTATTTGATGAAATTAGATATGAAATATCAGGTGTAACAGTTGATTCCACTAAAAAAGTAGGTATTACGACAACTTTAAAAGGATTAACATCTATAACACCCAATGAAACCAATTTACTTAAACCTGCCGGATGGGTATTACCTACGATTGACACGATCACTCCAAATCCAAATGGATATTTTGATTTTCATATTCCATTACGTTTGCTGCTTGGTTTTGCTGAAGATTATAGGAAAATAATATTAAACGTTAAACAAGAATTAGTTTTGTTGAGATCTTCTAACGATAAAGACATTATTAAAGCTGCAGATGCTACTACAGATGCGACTTTAGAATGGAAATTAAAATTAGACAAAATTGTATGGAGAGTTCCACATGTTAAATTGGCTGACGAGCATAGAATGCTACTTTTAAGAAAATTAAAAGCCGATCGTGATATTGTTATTCCATTTAGAAGTTGGGAATTTCATGAGCATCCCAGTTTACCTACTACGGATCGACACACTTGGACTGTTAAAACATCGAATTATGTAGAACGAGCCAGGTATATTATATTTGGTTTACAAACAGGTAGAAGAGACGCCATTACTAAACATGCAGGACAATTTGATCATTGTGACTTGAAAAATATTAAAGTTTATTTAAATTCACAATTCTTTCCATACGACAATTTAAATGTGTCATTCACTAAGAAGAAATACAGTATATTGTACGATATGTACGCGAGATTCCAAAGTTCATATTACGGTAAAACAAATACACCTTTATTACCACCTGACAAATATTTCGATGCCTACCCAATAGTTGTAATCGATTGTTCTAAACAAAATGAATCAGTAAAGTCTTCAAGTGTGGATATAAAAATAGAAATGGAATTCAACGATGCTATACCGGCTAATACAACTGCATACTGTTTAATTCTACATGATAAAATCGTAACATACACACCTTTAACTGGAATTGTTAAAAATGTATTGTAAGAACCGGTTTTGTTTCATTCCGCGAGTATAAAAGCAGAGCGTACAGACCGCTCCTCATCAGTTTGTTGCCTACTGTTGTATGGGTAGCATCGTATTCAATATGGCTTCTCCTAGTGGTACACCTGAAAATGTGGTAGATATTGAGAAGGAGATATCTGAGTTTTTAGATCCTCAAGGTCACCAGGAAGGAGGTGAACAAAACGTTTGCGGACAACTTCACGCCAGTAATAATGTTGAAGAAAAAGGTAAAAGAAGAAAGACTATACAAAAGAGAAAAAGGGATATTGAAGATAATATTTCTCCAAACATATTGAGTGAGGTATTTTTGCGAATATTTTACCCAATCTCTTCCAGTTTGGATAAAATTGTTTTAATCGGTGTTATGAAATCTACAGATTATTCCCCTACTGTAATTTTAACTCATGGACCCAAAATGATTTTGTTTACGGACAGTGCTTGGGAATCGTTTATGAAACATTTGCATCTGCTAGAATGCTATTTAAGTAGTAACATGTTTGGAAGAAAGACAAGGGTAGGACTTTTGGATTCAAATGTGGAAATTGATATCATTAAACAACGTGGTGATCATCAGCTACGGTTTAGAGACACAACAAGACATGATAACAAAATTCAACTTAATCGAGAGGAGTTTTTCATTTTAACTTGTGCTACTGAACCTATAACAAGATACTTGAGACAACTGGTGTTTTCAAGTTCGATTATTAAAGATTATCTGGAAGACACTTTGGACAAACAACCGGACGCACCTATATTATACGGACCTGTGGATACTTCTATATTTAATAGAGTTCCTCATGAAGTACAGATGTGGAGACAATTGGAAAAGTACGCTCAACTACATAAGAAATCAGTAAAACAGGAAGAAGAGGAAGATGGAGGAGAAGAATCAAGTGTTAGTGATGAAAATGAAAATAAGGAAAATATAAAGATGGAAACTTAAATGACAATGGTTAGTTTTTAAAACAATAACCAACATTTTGTGGGGTTAGGCCTATTGGGGACGGTGCCCACGTTAAATATACACCAACGCGCCAACAACTGTACGGCCTGGTATAAAAGTAGTACCTACCGTGGTGTGGAAATCAGTTGACCTCCTGACTTCGTAATGAGCAGACGTGTGACCTTCAAAATGGACAAGGGAGAAGAACAACAAGTAAAGTCCAAGCCTGGTATTATTGAGTTTCAAGCGTTTCGTGGTAATGATGATAGATTCATTATAAAAGAACTTGTGTTTTTGGACATGAATACAAGTGTTCCTTATTCGTTTTTATTTAAACCACCATGTTCTTATTCGTCTTTAACTAGTAAAGCCGCTACTACCAACAGATGGATTTCAAAACACTTCCATCATATCGATTGGTATGATGGTTTTACAAGTTACACGGACTTGTATCACATTATGCATCACTTTTCAGACAAGTTTACCAATATTTACACAAAGGGGCTGGAAAAGAAAAGATGGATCGAAGGATTTACTCATGTTCCGGTTAATGATGTGGAATTGGATAAGAATTATCAATACATGCTGGAAACCATATGTATTTGTACAAAAAGCCCAGAACATGATAAAGATAGACATTGCGCTTTGAAAAATGCCTATAAACTCGCCTCTTACCTTCAAAGTGGGGAATTGGGGAGTGGTGGGGGTAACGGAGAGTATATAAGTGGGGAGCAGACAGGGACCTGGCATGAGTATTACTCGAGATTCCGAGACGACAACATCTCCGAGCAAGAAGACGATCTGTAACCTGACCATGGCATCTCACCAGTTCCTTCAGACTTTGGTCGAGCAGTTCAATGCTCACTCCAAGTCAACAATATTACCTGTAAAGAAGTGCTCGGAACTAAAAGACGAGAAGCACTACATAATCCATGCTATGAAGAAGATGGAGACTACAGTTGGGGAGGCCATCTGCTGCAGTCTCAGCGAGGCACCGTTTACTCCGGGGGATGAACCAAAGTTCCAGGTGTACCTGCCCAAGAGATTCGTCCATCTTCTACAAAACGAGGATCTTCGCTCTATTCAACCCGGGTGTCTATACCTGGTGTCCCACGGCTGCACGGGTAGCAATTCTACAGAGTTGACCATCCACATCGCTGACAAGCAGCAGTGTTAGATTTAAGTTTTAATGTTGTACATATGTTGTTGTAATGTTTTATAAATAAACGAATCATAAAAGACAAAAAAAATAAAAAAAAAAAACAAAAAATGCAACATATCAATATGTGACAGACTTCACGTATTGATATGTTGCATTTTTTTTTTTAAACTTCGCGGGTGACCTTGACCTTTGACCTTTGCATTTCACAATTACCCCCACTACTGTAATTACCCCCACTACCGCACTAGGATTCAAACCTGCTTGGATGCGAAAAACGGTCAGTCTGTTGCCAACTAGCAAACGATGAGCACCTTGTACGAGCTTTGCATACAACGAGTTATAACTCACAAGGACTTGTTCCCAACATGTTTACAAGACAATATCCCACTAACAATAAAAGAAGATGTCAAACGCTACAGGAGGGAAAATACAGGGTATTCGGAATACTCCTGGTATAAGTTCCACGACGGGGAAAAGTTTTGTAGGCCTTGTGGCGAGGCCGCCGTCAGAGACCTTCGGCGATTCGTACAGGATGGTGGTATAAAACAATTCGGATTTCTAGCGCCACTGTTTCGATTTGAAAATTACAAGGACACCTGCGCTATTTGTTCCATTCCATTGTATCGATGGAAAAAGTTTAGAACTGTTTAATTGGATTTTCTATACCCCCACCACTATTACCCCCACCACTTTTTCATGTACCTCCAAGCGCTGTGCCTCGGCTTCATTTCTACTCCAGCAGCCAACCTAGCAACATCAAGATGTCTCTGAACGTTAGTTGCGCAAGTTACGAGGAGGTGAGCATCAAGACTCAGCAGGAGCTAAACGACTTATACAAGGAGTTGCAGCTGATGGTGGCACGAGGCTACCGTATAAATGTGCAAGTTTACGCTTGCAATATACGGAACACCCGGCAGTCAAAGGAAGAGCCTGGACACTCCTCGACGGCTTCCTCACCAGCGTCCATGAAGACCGAGCCAGACAACTTGGACTACTTCAGCTGACTAGCAGTTGTATTTCTTGTCCTAACCATTGTAGAATATGTATATTTTTTCATTATATTAAAGAAGTAAAAGAGCAAAAACACCTATCTTGTTACTGACATATAAGCTCAGTAACAAGATAGGTTTTTTTAAAACACAATTTGGATGACCTTGAAACTTCCCCCTCCACTGCTTTGTTACCCCCACCACTTGACTATTGGTGTACATGGCACATCGCAATTGGAAACCTCATTCCATCTTCAACAGCCACACCGACAACATCAACAATGGCAAACCTACCAACAGATGAAAGATGTCCTCACGCATGTTGTGACTTCGTCCACGAGTTGGAGAAGAGGATGCAGGAGAGGGCGATAAGAAGAAAACAGATCCACTCAGAAAATATCATGATAGTCAACGGCTATCTTTTATTGTTCGGCCTTATTATGGTTGTACTTTTCATACTGTACGGCATAGTCACATGTGTCGGCAAGGTTGCAGAAGAAAACGCTCGCCACCATCAATTGGAAAGTTTCAATGTTACTTTGTAAGTTTTCCTTTTTTTTAAAACTCCGTTTGGATGACCTTGAAAATTCCCCCACTACTCCACCACACCCCCCACCACTTCACCATGTTCCTGCATGAGCATCACATCAACCGTCATTCCTTGTCCGACAAGCAACCATGGCAGACAACAACACCATCAGCCAAGCTGACTCCACTACTGATGTCGGTACAAGTACGGGTTGGACACTGTCGATCGATAGTGTACACTATTTGGAGTCAATTTGCGAACGTATGAAGGAAATACTGCGGGAC
The DNA here is from genome assembly GCA_030545055.2 of Neoaliturus tenellus. Taxonomy (NCBI): domain Eukaryota; kingdom Metazoa; phylum Arthropoda; class Insecta; order Hemiptera; family Cicadellidae; genus Neoaliturus; species Neoaliturus tenellus. Next base: position 230,679,658 of record CM061531.1, read on the forward strand.
AACCCTGGGATCATAATACAAATGAATTTAAATTATGATTGGTCCCAAGTTAGAATGCAAGGGGACGACAACAACGGTCAACAATCTCCACAATATTCGCCCATGTCCCCGATCTATCCTTACGGCGAGTCTGACGTCGATGAAGATGAGGCTGATGAAGATGCAGGGGACAACGAGGCTGAAGAGGAGTAAGCTTCATTCCTTTTTTTTTAAAACCTAAATTGGATGACCTTGAGAATTCCCCCTCCACTATTTCCTTTTTTTTAAAACCCAAATTAAATGACCTTGAAAATACCCCCTCCACGTACTTTTGGTTTACCCCCTCTACTTTTCAATACTGTTACCACAGTCTGTAGCTCACATCATTCCTTGCTTAGCTATCATGGCGGACAGCACTCTTTCTCGAGTTGACTCCACTACGGATGAAGAATGGCCATTTTCCTGGAATGTTCATCTGCAAGACTCGGCAGAAGTGGATATGTTGCATGAGAAATTGGTGTATGTATTAAACGAAAACCCCAACATTGAATGTAGAATGACTATGGATTTCGATGCGACAGGGGTCCACACTCAACCTTCCACTTCCAGCCAGCCTGAACCTCAGCTACAGCCAAAGAACTTTACACATCTTTACACTCCAATACGGCCGGAGGATGTGGTTATCAGCGAGGCAGACTCTACTACAAGTTATATTGAACCAACGAATTGGAAGCTTGTTGTTGACACCTTACACAAGGTCGACTTAGTATGTGACAAATTAAAGGAATTGATGATGCAAGATCCTGGTCTTCGTTTTAAAATTGATTTGTTTTTCATCTGGGGAGCACCTGCACAGGGCTCTTCGTCTGACAGCTCTCTAAGTACAACGGATGAGGAGGAGGAGGAGGACGACTAGTTATCTTTTTTAAAACTCCGTTTGGATGGCCTTGACCTTTCCCCCTCCACTGAGTTTATTTAAGGTGCACTCTCAATGACTGCAGCATCATTTCATCGCGCACCTTCACCACAGCAACATGGAGAGTCAACTCAACTACTGTTGCGAACGGAAATGTTTTTCATGGCCGAATGACATTGATGTTGCGGATGGCCTGGCGTGTAGGAAATGTGAAGCTTTTGGTCAATGCATGTGTAAGTGCAAGTCTTGGAAGAAGCCGAAACCGGAGTTGAAGACATTCCATGTGTACCAGATGAGAGGGCATAAGTACACTTGTTGCCCTGAACGTTGCATTGAATTCACATTAAAACAGCTAACTGGCTGCAAATTGTGCAACAATCATTTTGCAGGTTTTTGCAAACATTATTTAGGAGCCTGTCAGTACAGATCAACTTGGCATACAGAAGCACTCACTATCAATGAAATCGCTATAGATACAGAAGAGTAGTCTTTCTACTCTTTTCTTTTTTAAAACTCCATTTGGATGACCTTGACCTTTCCCCCTCCACTCACCTTAGTTTATATAAACCCCATTCCCACTGACCACAGCATCACTTCATCGTGCTCCCTCGTCAAAGCAACATCAACTATGGAAAGTAAGCGCATCTCATGTTGCGAGCATAGGTGTTTGGAGATACAAGGCGTCACATATTGTGCAAAGAAGCGTTGGGAGGAAGAGACGGGGACAACCTATTGCTGTGAGGATAAGTGTTTCCTCTTACCAAAGTGGCAAGTGGATGGGCTGGCCTGCCGGCAATGTGAATGCTTCGGATGTTGCAGGTGTAGATGCAAGAACCAACAGCTGCCACCGCCGGTACTACAAACTTTCAAAATCTACAAATCCAAATACTTTTATACTTGTTGTCCGCAGCGGTGTATTAAATTTCACTTCTCCAATCTTACCAATTGTCGGAAATGCTACGGACAACCTGATGGGTGGTGCACCTGTTTTCTGGACTCCTGCCGCTACAGATCGGATTGGTTTACAGATCCATTAGAGATTGATGAGGTCGCCCAGGAAGCACAAGAGTAGTCTTTCTACTCTTCAACTTTTTTAAAACTCCATTTGGATGACCTTGAGATTTCCCCCTCCACTTCCCCATATACCTAGAGTACACAGAGCCTGATAGTCAGTCACTCGGTGGCTGTCGTGGGGTGCGCATCGGTGTCGGCGCTTCGTTGTTAAGTGTTCAAGGTCACAGTAACATAAAATTGCGGGCGTTGTACTGGTTCAAGGTCACCTGAGGGATAACCGATTGCCCATTTAGGCAGAGTCATGTCAGAAACTCGAGTTTAACTTGGCACTTTTGCCGTTTCTCGTCGAAAATTCGCTCCAAGTGGTCAAGGTCACGGGGACTCTGACTGAAACTCGGAGCGTAGTGCGAGAAACAGCAAAAGTGCCAAAAAATTTTAAGTTTCGGCATGACCTTGACCCTTAGTGGCGTCGGTGACGTCGTTTTGATGACGTAAGGGGTGATGACGTCATCAGCACGTCATTTCTGTGACGTCATGGGTGTGACGTCATCGAAATGACGTCATTAGTGATGACGTCATCGATTGCGTCATCGATGACGTCATCGATGACGTCATCGGTGAGGTCATTGACCTCGATGACGTCATCCCTCAGGTGACCTTGAACTGGGCCAGCGGCCGCAATTTTACACTACTTGTGTTGAGTGTAAAACGAAGATTTTGAACCGTTTTAAAATCTCAATCCACCATCTAGAAACAGTGTCCAGCCATTTTAAAACAGTTAAAGGATTCTGGAAACATAGGCCACAAAAAAGGTTACGGTAGGCCTCGCCTGCCAAGTTAATGAAATCGAAAATAAAGTAACCATACTCTGATTCGAAACTACAGAAATTCTTTTTGTTAGGTCACAGCAAATGTGAATCAATAACCACTAGTAGATTTAATCCGCTTATTAACAAGGTAGTCGCTTTCAAATAATTCACGTGTCAAAAGCTGGTTAATGTTTAATGAAATCAATCAGCATTTATTTATTAATACAAAATCCAAAGTCATGGTAAAAAAGTATCGAAATATGAATATTTATTGTGACCCCGTTCTCCATCATGTAAAGTCAATTGTTACAATTAATCTTTAAAGACTATATCGTTGTCTCACTCAACAAACACAACATTTCTATTAGTAAACTATGAATACTGGATTTTGTTTGATTCACATTAACTAACTTAATCTATAAGATATATGTTTTTAATCATGTCAACAGTTGAATCATTGATCACATGTAGAAAAGTGTTAAATTCCAAAACCAATGGAGCAGAGGCTTAGGTGGGATTGAGTGTTCCTACTTCATGTCAAAAATAGTATTTAAAATGTTAACTTATAGAACAATGGTTATTTTAAGAAGGTCAGCAATACGGTCTTAGATTTGTAAGGTATTTTTTTAATTTCAAATAAAACGTTTTTTTTTCAATTATATGTTCAACTAATATGTCATTCTTAAATTTTTTGTAGTCTGTGATCTATTTATAAACTTATCTTATATCTATATAACTGTATTATCACACTGTATAATCTGTATATCACTTTTATCACTTGATAAAGAAAAGTTTCAACAGCATCCGAAATGTATATTTTTAAAGCCCGAATTAGTTACTTTAACCAGTAGAACGTAAGTTTAATGTATCTAAAACTAGTTTCGATAAAGTTCCTCATAAGATATTGCACTTTCAAGCATTTCGTTTTTAAGAAAGCCATGGGATGAATTTACAATAAAATGTGTCACAGCGTGTGGCCATGTCACAATGTCAGCCACACATGCTTAACTTTCTTTGAGCGAATAATGGAGATCATCAGGCAGAGGTTTAGGCAGAGGTTGATTGAAATTATATCAGAAAAAAAACGTAGAAAGCTAAGAAATAAGGTATAATGTTTATGATAGTTTTTTTTTTATTAATTCTTTTTGGGACACCCGGTATAAAATAGGTACTCACTTAGACCAACAACCGCCGACCAGCCAAGAGATAATGGTGTCCAAACAGACGGAGGCAATGATATAATTAAGCCCCTTAAACGACTCACTGTCTGGTGGTTTAGACAAGAATAATAAACTGTTTTTTAACTCGTTTAACGTAATTTTTGCATTATATATTTATAAACGATTCCTTTATAAAGAAATGAACACAATGTTTAATACGATACTATGAATGTGTTTGTATCAACAAACAGTCATTAAAGGTTTTTATGTTTATTACTGTTATTCTTTTATAGTTAATTAATTGGTTTTGTAGTTTTAGAAATTTCAGTAAAATATAGCACTCAACATACGCTCGGTTTTTGGTAAATTTGAACAAACTAAGAAATGTTGTTCAATTAATAAATATGGATTTTTTATTTAGAGTTATTATTAAATTTTTTTCTAATGTTGTTACAAAATATTTGTAAAATTAATTGGATCTATCTAAAAATAAGAAATAGATCTAAATAAAATTGATTTTTGATTATTTTGTATTAGTAAAATATTGGTATATACATTAAATACTTTAAATATAAATATACTCTTGTTACTTTTAAAATTCTTTGTTATAGATAAATTGTATTATGATAAGAGTGGGGATGCTGCATTTTTGCATATATAGGTTTCCTACTCTTATCGATCAAAACCAATTAAATACGGTCCAGCTGTTAAATAACACGTTATAAATTTGAAAAAAAATCAGGAAAAAAGAGGCAAAGGCTTAATAATTTTAACCAACTGGAAACCGTCAAATTTGGAATGGAAATCGCACACAAGTGTTTGTTGTATTCAAGAGTGAGAAAGAGGGAGGGCCGTCAATGTAAGTTTCTCTCTCTCTCTCTCTCTCTCTCTCTCTCTCTTCTCTCTCTCTCTCTCTCTCTCTCTCTTCTCTCTCTCTCTCTCTCTCTCTCTCTCTCTCTCTCTCTCTCTCTCTCTCTCTCTCTCTCTCTCTCTCTCTCTCTCTCTCTCTCTCTCTCTCTCTCTCTCTCTCTCTCTCTCTCTCTCTCTCTCTCTCTCTCTCTCTCTCTCTATCTCTCTCTCCCTCTCTCTATCTCTTCTCCTCACTAGTGAGTCCACGCGTGAATCATTACAGCCTTAGTCTCAATGTTCCGTTGAAATAAAAATGTTCAATGCCAATGACAGTGATCCTTTTGATGAATTTTCTATTCTTTATTTTTCAAGAAATATTAAATCATAATCAATTATTGAAGAAATAAAACAACATATTTGATGCTTTGAATACCTTACCTTCACCTTCTTTTTAAGAAAGACAGAGTGATTTACTAATTTATTATCGAAATATATTAAGTTAACTATAAGAATTCAAGGAAGCATTAAACAAAATATGGTATTCACAAAATTTCTTATGCATTATTACTTTCGTTTCTTGATTTTAAAATCCTCTTTAATGTCTTTTAATATTTGAATTTTAAACACAATGTGTCATAAAAATACATTTTAAATTAGGTTTTTGGATTTCTAATAATAATAAGTACCAGGAAGCAAACAGTAACACACAAATGGGTTGTTATTTAATGTATATATTGTAAATATGGATCCATTTGATTTGAATTCGATATTATAGCATTCGCCAATATATTATGTAGCCATGATGTTAGGCATCAAACATTCGTTCTAAATGTTTGGAGTATTCGACTATTTAATATTTAATAAAAGACTACGATGTTAAATGAAATGTTTTTGATTAGCTTCAACGTAAAGTGAAAGGATAAATAGCTCGGAAGATGAATTCCGATACGATGAAAATCCCAAGTCCTCAATCTAAGAGTTACACTCAAATCAACCTTTTCATGTTGGCTGTTTCATTTTACGGTCCTGTTAAATTAATCGAAGTTCCCGTCCCTTATAAGGCTAAGTTAGAACAATTCGACGTAGGCCTACACTAGTTTTATCAATCGATTGAAACTATGCTTTTTGATAAAACGATGTATATAATAAGACCGAATGTTGCATAAATTAGTAAGAGATTTAAAGTCACCAGCCAATAAATGTATGTATGAATTCCATTTTGAAAATAATGCCTACTTTTTAATCTGATGTAGTACACGCATCCCAGCTAATTAGATACAGAATCTTGATGGCTGATTTTTTTTGTCACAAATAAACTGGTAAATAGCTATTTAGAACTCCAGTTTATACATAATACAGTAATATATTTTACATTAAGTTTTTAGATGTATTACAGTCCATATGAAGTGTGGTTGGAAAGTCCCGGATCGGTAAAACATTTTTTTACCATTATATTGGCCAAAGCAGATTTCTACAAGACTTGCAAGATAGACATCCCTTAAAGTGTGTGTGGATTTAAACTTCTATTTCCCTTGTCACATCATACATACCTTTAAACGTCTTTGCATTTGGAGTAATAAGCCACAAAACCCGACGTCAATAGGTTGAGAGTTATTGAATTTTGAAGTTTTACCCATATGATTTTAATGGAAATTTTGTTTGCCTGCCTTTCTCCGTCTCGGTCATCCGTTTGAAGTTTAGTTTGCGGAATTGTACTCTGCTAAGTAATAGCTTTAATTTAATATCAAACTCGATCTATACTGCTATTTAAGAACTTTGTCAGACTCCTCGTGGGCAATGCCCCTTAAAGGATTAAAAAAGTGATAATCGCTTAAAAGAGTAGACATTTATGGCTATTATTTATATATCAAGTCTCATTATTTTATCTATGATGGTAAAAAAATATATTTCACCGTTCCGAGACTTTTCAATCACACTATATAGTTTAGTCACTATATAGTCACTATATAAACTATGTATAGCTTATACATTACATATTATTTATTATTGAACTTTCTACGTACTCGTTTTTACTTTCTCCCCCTATACCATAGTATATGGAGAAAGTATTGTTTTCGTCAACATTTTCGAATTTGAGTTGTTTGTGGATTTATCCATTTTTGTGCCCCCTGAGTCCAAAAAAGTGGTTTTCAGAGTTATGTCTGTGTGTATGTGTGTGTGTGTGTCCGTGTGGATGTGTGTCCGTGTGTCTGGATATAAACAGAGCTAGAGAATGCCCCCATGGTCCGATTTTGGTGAAATTTGGTATGTAGGTCCAAATCCACGATAATTCCAGGCGCTCTTTTAATTTTTTTTGAATTTTTGATTTTTAAGGGTTGTTTACCCCCAAAAACCCTAAAAAATCGTCAAAAATTAAAATTTCTCAAAAACGACTCTAACGATTTTGATTAAAATTTTGTGGTTTATTAAGCTTAAAATAGTGAATAAAATGACACCACCCGCATCTCCGAGAAAATGCGCGTTCAAAAGTTATGGAGTAAAAAGTGTTTCAAAAATCAATTTTTTGGATTTTCAAAATAGTTGTTGTCTCGAAATAAATTTTACTTATCACCATTAAATCAAGTTCAAAAAACTAAATAATCCAGTATTTTAAATTATTGCTCTACGTAAAGTGGTTGCGGAGAAAATTAAAATTTTCGTTTAGCGGTAAACGCAGTACGTTGTTAAAAGTCACAGACGCGCGTAGGGTCAAACGAGCGCTGCTCAGCTGGTAGCTATCCGACTGAGTCATCAAGACATTAATATTTGAAGCTTTTAACACCTTTTTTATATTGTTGGGAGAAAGTATGTGTCAGTTAACTGATACCGTTTATTATTAAAAATGATCAATACCTAACAAATAATGGGAGACAAATTTATTTGTCTTCACTAATCACTTACTCTTAACATTACAAGTATTCCAGAAGTTAACATTTCGTATACTTTTTTTGGGCATAAAATAGAGAACACTCGATCCTACCTAAGCCACTGCTCCACTGGATTTGGAGTTTCTCTCTTTTCTACATATGGTCAGTAATTTAACAGTTGACATGATTAAAACAGATATTTTATAGATCAAGCTAGTTTAAAACGGATACAACAAAATCCAGTATTAATAGTTCGGTAATAAAATGTTCGGTTTGGTGAGTGAGAGAATGATCTAGCCTTTAAAGATTAATTTTAACACTTTACATGGTGGCGAACGGGGGTAGCGGTAAATATTCAACTTTCGATACTTTTTTACCGTGACTTTGGATTTTGTATTGATAAATAAATTCTGATTGATTTCATTACATATTAATCAGCTTAGCTTTTGACACGTGAATTATTTGAAAGCGATTACCTAGTTAATAAGCGGATTAATTCTAATCGTGGTTACCCATATCAAAAGGAAATGCAATTAATTACATTTTAATTGCATTTTTCATTACACAAATACGCTTAAAATGCCTTTCGTGAATTGCATTTGGCTAAATGAAATTAAAATGCAATTAAATGCAATTAAAATATATTGTTAATGCATTTTTGGAGCATTTTAAATTCAATTATTAAGCATTTTCCTAAATGTTTTAAAATCGTATTTAAAATACATTTTGCTAAATGCATTTATTGAAATGCAATTTAATTGTGATTGAAATGCAAAAATAACACATATTAAATGCATTTTAAAAATATTTTAAAATGCAATTATTTGGCATTTTCTAAAATGTATTAAAATTACATTTTAATTTTATTTTGCGAAATGCATTTGTCTAAATGAAATTTAAATGTGATTAAAATGCAATAAAAATACATTTTAAACGCATTTTTAGAGCATTTTAAATGCAATTATTTAGCATTTTCTAAAATGTATTAGAATTACATTTTTAATGCATTTTGCGAAATGTATTTCACTAAATGCAATTTAAATGTGATTTAAATGCAAATAGAATACATTTTTAATGCAATTTTAGAGCATTTTAAATGCCTTCTTAGAGTATTTTAAATGTATTTAATTAGCATTTTCAAAATCTATTAAAATTTCAATTAGAATGCATTTTGCGAAACGCATTTATACTTACAGACTCATTCTTATGTAAACGCTAACTTATTAAAAAAGCAAAAAAAAGCAAATTCAGTGTGCAGATTCCTTGGCTAAAAACAGGAACATTAAATATATTTATGCTTATCGCCACACAAAGATTTGTTGTCCTTAACTCTTCAAATATTTGTGAATTACCCTTGAAAACTAAATTTAGTTCTCAGTTTATTTTAAATTATAAGCTGAGATAAAAGTAACAACTTCGTATAGTATAAATTTAATAAATTTCAAACTTAATGAGGGGTTACCTTCCTTCAGAAGGGTTGGGGTTGTCCCCTCATGGGTATTGCCACTCCTCAGTATCAGTGAGCAACTGCGGCAATACTTCAAGTGGTACCGTTGTTCATTGAGACTGCTAGGAAATGTAAATCTATGTCCATGGATTTCGCCCATGGATATTACTGTGGCTGCCACCACTAACTGGCAATACTTTAATATTTTAATGTTGAAGAGTCATTTAAATGCTATTAAAATGTGATCTGAATCTATATAAAATATAATTAAAATGTCATTAAATTGCATTTGAAATGAAATTAAAATGCATCAAAATTGTGATAAAAATGCAATTCTAATCCATTTTAAATGCATTTAAAATGCTGTAAAGATGCATCTAAAATGTGATTAAAATGCATTTAAAATGTAATTAAAATATATTTTAAAATGCGATTAAAATGTATTAAAATTGCATTTAATTGGGCCAAAATTTGTATATTTCAAATGCAATTAATTGCATTTTAAAATATCATTAAAATATGATTAATTGCATTACGAAATGCAATTTAAATGTAATTAATTGCATTTTTAAAAATGCAATTAATTGCATATTTTTTGATATGGGTATTGGTTCACATCTGTTAACAATGAGACTTACTGTAGTTTCAAATCAAACTATGTCTACTATGCTTTTTATTTCACACACTTCAACTTTCGAAAAAAAAAACCCTGATTTGTCTTTTAAGAATTTTAAGCAAAATCTGTAAGGTATCATTTTTGTAACATAGCATTTTTACAAAAATGTGTAAATCACCTCAATAGAATACAAATTAAAATATAATTACAATAATTCTTATGAAAAAGGAATTGAATGACACAACTATTCTCAATATGAATGACATAAACATAAACATACATAAACATAAAAAAAGTAATGAACAGTATTACTGTATTTTAATAATATGATTTTAAATATGTTCTGCTTCTCAGATATTTTGCAAAAATTCATTCAAGGCCTTTTAGCTTGTTATATTTTTGTTTCTTTTCCAATTTAAAACAGAATGTATTTTGCTCCAAATCACCGCTCATGAATTTTCATATTATTTGCTTGCATATTGTCATGTCTTCAGTTTGCATTATAGTTATTTAAGTTTTTGCATGTTTTTGCCAAAAGCTGTATTTATTTTACATTTTAGTATGTTCGTTTCTTTCTAGGAATATTCAGATTTTATAAGTATTTGCTTGTAATATATCCTCATTGCAACCAACTAGTGTAGGGCCATTCATATTTTGTATGTTTGTAAGTTTTTTTCAGTAATTGCATATTTAAAATAATCCAATCATTGTAAATAATCATTTGTACGACATTGACAATTTTTGTGTAAATACTGTATTTAGTTTAGCATTTGAATGATAAGTATTTGCATTTTCCTGTCAACTGCCTGTATAGTAAGAGACTTTTAATTCTGTGGCTGTGTACTATACATTATAATGAATGTTTGCCAATTTATCGCATGTAATATATGTACAAAAATGGTGTAACTGTTAATAAATAAATATTACATCAATTAAATAAGCTAAATAGCTAAATACAACGATTATTTAAATTGAAATATTGGTTAGTGGTATATTTTTCAATCAACATAAACATCACTCATGTCTCCACTATTGGGGAAGGGTGAGCACAAGAGAGAGAGAGAGAGAGAGTGAGAGAGAGAGAGAGAGAGAGAGAGAGAGAGAGAGAGAGAGAGAGAGAGAGAGAGAGAGAGAGAGAGAGAGAGAGGGGGGGCCATATAAAAGAATATGCAATTAATTGCATTTCTAAAAATGCAATTAATTACACTTAAATTGCATTTTGTAATGCAATTAATCATATTTTAATGATATTTTAAAATGCAATTAATTGCATTTGAAATATACAAATTTTGGCCCAATTAAATGTAATTTTAATACATTTTAATCGCATTTTAAAATGCATTTTAATCGCATTTTAATCACATTTTAAATGCATTTTAATCGCATTTTAAATGCATTTTAAATGCATTTTAACAGCATTTTAAATGCATTTTAATCGCATTTTAGATGCATCTTTACCGCATTTTAAATGCATTTAAAATGGATTAAAATTGCATTTGAATCACAATTTTGATGCATTTTAAATATATTTTTATATAGATTCATATCACAGCATTTAAATGACTATTAAACATTAAAATATTAAAGTATTGCCAGTTAGTGGTGGCAGCCACGGTAATATCCATGGGCGAAATCCATGGACATAGATTTACATTTCCTAGCAGTCTCCATGAGCAACGGTAGCACTTGAAGTATTTCCGCAGTTGCTCACTGATACTGCCAGGAGTGGCAATACCCATGAGGGGACAACCCCAACCCTTCTGAAGGAAGGTCATCCCTCATTAGGCTTATAACTTATTAAATTTATACTATACGAAGTTGTTACTTTTATCTCAACTTATAATTTAAAATAAATTGAGAACTAAATTTAGTTTTCAAGGGTAATTCATGAATATTTGAAGAGTTAAGGACAACAAATCTTTGTGTGGTGATAAGCATAAATATATTTAATGGTCCTATTTTTAGCCAAGGAATCTTCACACCAAATTTGCTTTTTTGCTTTTTTAACAAATTAGCGTTTATGTAAGAATGAGTCTGTAAGTATAAATGCGCTTCGCAAAATGCATTCTAAATGAAATTTTAATACATTTTGAAATGGCTAATTAAATGCATTTAAAATGCTCTAAAATTGCATTAAAAATGCATTCTAGTTGCATTTAAATCACATTTCAGTTGCATTTAGTGAAATACATTTCGCAAAATGCATTTAAAATGTAATTCTAATACATTTGAGAAAATGCTAAATAATTGCATTTAAAATGCTTTAAAAATGCGTTTAAAATGTATTTTTATTGCATTTTAATCACATTTAAATTTCATTTAGACAAATGCATTTAGCAAAATAAATTTTTAATGTAATTTTAATGCATTTTAGAAAATGCTAAATAATTGCATTTTAAAATATTTTTAAAATGCGTTCAAAATGTGTTATTATTGCATTTTAATCACAGTTAAATTGCTTTTCAATAAATGCATTTAGCAAAATGTATTTTAAATACGATTTTAAAACATTTAGGGAAATGCTTAATAATTGAATTTAAAATGCTCCAAAAATGCATTAAAAATATATTTTAATTGCATTTAATTGCATTTTAATTACATTTAGCCAAATGCAATTCACGAAAGGCATTTTAAGTGTATTTGTGTAATGAAAAATGCAATTAAAATGCAATTAATTGCATTTCCTTTTGATATGGGGGGGAACATTTCAAAACGTTTCCGCCAGTCTATATTTCAGGTTACAATCAATGAATGTACATGGGATTGCTTTTATTTCCAACTCTTCGGTTCCAGGTTACATCTAAGTATGTTCCGAATTGAAAAACCCAAGGTTTAAGTATTTCCCAATGTAAATAGCTGTAGAAGACATTTGTACACTTATTAAAAATACACCTTTGATATATCAGAAAAGGTAATGCTTCGTTAAAATATAATATACTTTAAATTAACATAAGCTAAATAAGTTTTAAATAAAATCTAACAACACAAAAAGATTTAAAATTGTTATTTTTAACTTAGTTTAGTAAATATTTATACAAAATTGATATTATAGTGTTTTGAATCTGACGAGGAGATGAATATACAGTTTTCCAGCTTAGTACTTCAGTGAGGGAATTTCTTGAAGAATGATTTCACATGATCAGCCCTCAGTTTTACATTTAAAATGTATGAAATGCAGTTAAGGGTCAATAGTCTATATTCTGAGTAAATTAACTTAAATTGCCAAACGTGATCCACCTGTAATGCAAAATTCCTTCAATGACAAAATTTATTTTCATAAGGCAAGAAAAATATGTGAAACGAAGTTATGGAATATATTTCCAATTCATTCCGTTCCAAACATCAAATGGAGCACCTGCAAAAGTTGAAGAAAACATGAATGGCTTTTTTTGAATTGAATACCCTCCCATATGCAGGCGGCCACTGCCATAAAAACTAATCTCACAAACAATGTTTTGTTCGTTAAACAATGTGTCAGCTACCCATAATACTGTATGAAATGCAGTTAAGAGTCTGCAGTATCTGCGCGATCTTGGATTTTTAGTCCCATGAGAACAATGCTAAATTCAAAACATTACTGTTGTCTTTGAAACACTATATCTCGATAATCTTGCATTGGATTTGCATGAAACTTAAATGTGTTAACCTTAAGGAAATGGCGGAGTGTATGACGTTGATAGATTTTCAATAAACCTAATAACAATTGTTTAAAAGTGGTTTTAAAATGGTGTTAAATATATTTATATTTTATTCGTTGTAGTGGATAATTTTTAAAATCAATTTTCTATCACGTCAAGCACTAGATACTATGGTAAAATTTAAAATGATATCAAGTGTGAAATTTTCCGACGAAAAACAAAGTCGCAGATATGTTTCAAATTTAACGTTGCTCTTATGGGACAAACTTCCAAGTTGGCGCAGGTACTGCAGACTCTTTAGAGTCGATACTGTAATATTCTGAGTAAATTAAATTGCCAAACATGCTCCATCTTTAAATGAAAAATTCCTTCAATGACAAAATGTACTTTCATACGGAAAAAAATACGGAAAACGACCTTTGCATCCGAGATTCATTATTCATTTCGTTCCAAACATTAAATGGAGTGCCTGACAAAGTTAAAGACAACATGAATGGCTTTTTTTAATTGCCTACCCTCCCATAAACAGGCGGCCATTGTCATAAAACATATCCCACAAACAATGTTTTTGTTCGTGAAACGTTGTGTCACCTACCCATAATACTAATTTGATTGATTCCCGTTATATTTTTTCGTGTAGTTCTTTAACTCTGTTCCAAGCAATGTTTATTTGTTATTGCATTGTGATTGTATACGTTAGTATTTTCTTTTTCAAAAACAAATTATATACGTGTATAATTTTTCTATAATTTTTTTTATATACTGTATAGGTACTCAAGACGTAAGGTAGAAACTTTACATTACATAACGAAGGAAATGGGAGTGAATTCAGTGTCGAATCTTGTTGAATATAGGCTATTAAACAGACTTTACTTTTTTATTTATCTTTTATTTAGTTTTAATTAGTTATAATGTACTATATTAATATTACTGTACCTGTTAATATACACCTAAAGCTATCTTTGCTAAAGTTTGTTTAAACTTTGTAACACAATAGTCAACCTATCACCACCCACTCCGTTTAGTCAATAAGAGAAAATGATTTTTTTTATTAGTAGATGCATAAAGTATTGCAAACATAAAAATTAGGAGTAAATAGTTTTGTAAATTTGATATGTGTTAGGTAAAAAAGTTGCCATTCACAAATTGGGGAGAAACAATCAAATTCTCTGACCATATGAGCGCAAGAGAGAGGAATAATCCCCAATGTAACATTGCCTTACACATAAGCTCTCTCTCACTCCAACTCACTAATGAATATCCTGACGATTCGTAGTAGCTTTAGCGTCAAAGGCCCGTTGGAAAAACTGCGATGAATGATAATGAATACCCGCCAGAATTGGCACACCCTTTCTCTTTTGCTCTTTTATTGGAGAATTAAAACCTCGTATGTTGCTTTATCAATTTTTTTAAATCTATTGCATCTTTTAATTTTATTTTTTTTAATATACAATAACCACAGACAAGAAAATTCAAGTCAATCGCTTACAAAATTATATTTATTTCAAATTAATTTAGTTAAGTATTAACATTTTATTTGACATATTTGAGATTTGTGTAGTAGGACATTACACCGCATACCAAATAACTAAAAACAGAAGGGTCAAAATTCTTTTATAACAAATTGTAAACAAGATATCACACTTTAAAACATGTTAAAATTGCACGAACAATTGATTGAACGAAGGTGAATTTCCTTGAGACGGAAAATCTTAGCGTAGACATAACCCTGTTATATTAAGGCTTAATATAAATATCTTTTTTTTTAATATATTATTCATTTTAATCAGTATACCTACATATTATTCTAAAAACGTACCGATAGTGTAAAAATATATCTTAGTATGAATGTATAAATGAAAAAGGCAATTTCCAAAAGGTTAAACAAGATGTTGATTTAATTGTGGTGTACAACGCTACAGAATTTGTAGGTGAGATTGGAAGTTACATACATCACTATGGAGGGTTCAGTGTTAAATAAGTAAACAAAACGCCCACTCAAATTTCTGCATCTACCTCAGACCTTAATGTGCACGGTATTTCTCATTGTTAATATCCGTTCAACTGTCTTCATGCACTGAGTGTTAAATGACTCAGTTGATGATATTTACTTGTTACTTAAATGAATATTTCTCGTTTTACCAAGCTGCAGTTTTTTTTTTCACAGTTTAACACTTTAAGTTGATTTTTTTAGATTTGCATGTCAAGGAATGGCAGTCAGATTATTTATGCACAAAAGTAAAACATATATTAAGAGTTTTGTCGTTTAAGTAAAATGCAACGCTATTAAATTCATGTCAAAATAAAAGGTTCTCATTAAAGGTTAACCATATTGTTATAGAGGGAGAAAATAAGAAAGTAAAGATAGTCATCATTAAAATTTTATTCTAACAAAATAAACATTTCAACTCAGAAAAAAAAATTCCTACAAATTTGTTAGATTTTTAGAGTTCTACAACATAAACGAACAATTAATTCAACACTTACCTTTGATACAACCGAAAACCGGTTTTCCACTGAGAGGAAACCCGTCTTATATACACAATGCAGAGCCGTTTAAGTAACTGCAGCACATAAGAGCCACGAGGGATCGTGGCACATTACGAAGAATAGGGAGATACATAATACACAAGGCATGCAAGGCTACCTCTTGCTGGTTTCTTGCAGAGGTGTACATGTAAAGAGTTTATTGAATTAAGTATTCTACGATAATGCATTTTTCAATTCAAGTAAGGTGCTATTTCAAGATAGTTTTATTACTTATTGTTTACGCTATTTGGGTTTTTCACATTTAATTTAATTACATGAATCGTTAGATAAGAGATTTGCATCGATATGTACAAACATGACATTCAGTTCTAGCGTAACTACAAATAAAATAAAATAAATAAATCCTTTGTTACAAAAATGAACAATCATAACAACAAATACAAAGATAACCATACACTACATTTTGGATAGGCGAAAACTGTGTTGAGGTTGCCATCACTGACAATTATACAGTGGTCGTGTCAGACACTCCAATATAAGTACAAACAAGCGTTAAAGGTTGATTGACATTTTAAAATTTCATTAAGTATATTTTAACGGCAGTCTAAAATTCAATGCATAATATTTTAGTAGCATTTTAAAATTCAATTCATAATATTTTAGAGGCATTTGAAAATGTAGTTGATCATATTTTAGTGCTATTTTAAAAGACAATTAGTAGTACTTAAAATATACAACTTTTGGCCCAATTAAATGCAATTAATTGAATTTGTAATTCGGTTTAAATACATACTAAATGCACTTAAATTAAATTTAAAATGCAATTTTATTGAACTTAAACACATTTTCATTTAATTAATATTTTAAACTGTATTTCATAAAGTAATTATCGTTGAAATGGGACATGTATCTCGGTATTAAAATATAACCTGTCAGAAGCGCCGTGGTTGCAGCTACTTTAATATTCATGGGCGATATATATGGCAATATCGTAGCAATATGGATTGATCAACGGTGGAAAATTAAGTTTTCTAATAGTAGCTCATGGATACTATAATGAGTGACAATTACCGAAAAGGAGCAGTGGTCAACCTCAATAATTTTATTATCCTTGATTACATTTTAATTTGTTAGTTTTAATATGTAAGATATCTAATTTTATCAAAACTTATAATTTTAATTAATTGAGAACTAAAATTAATTTTCAAGGATAATTTATGAATGTTTTATGAGTAAAGGCCCAAGAAATATTCGTGTAATAATACGCATAATACATTTATGTTCCTATTTTAAACCAAGGAATCTCTTATCTCAACTTTTTTATATTTAATGTTTATAGGCCTATATGAATAAGTCTGTAAGTTCAAATGCGTATCGTAAAATGCACTTAAAATGCAATTTGACTACATATTGGAAAACTTAAAGTAATTGCATTTAAAACTATATACGAGCATTAAATTTTATTTTAATTGAATTTTAATCGTATTTTAAATGTATTTATACCAATGCATTTGGCAAAATTTATTTAACATGCTGATTTAATACATATTGGAATATGCCAAATAATTTCATTTAAAATTCTCTTAAACTGAATTAAAATATATTTTAGTAGCATTGTAATTGACTTTATCACAATCAATCTAACGAAAGGTATTTTCGTGTATTGTTGTAATGAATATCACAATTAAATTGCAATTAATGACATTTCCTTTGATATGGGAAACTTACAGCCCAAACCTAGACGTAACATTACCGTTGGAAAATTGACCATAGGTCGTTTCTGTAGAAAGAAATATAAAAATTACCTCATGCAATGACTTAAAATCTGTATTCTAGAATCTTATTAAATCTGTAGAAAAAGTTCGTGTGGAAAAAAACTATTCATAAAGTGATATTCTCCAAGAGGGCCTCTTTTATGTTTTGTGGATTTCCCCACCCAGTAAGGAACAAGATCCAAATTTTATTTACCATGTTTTTCTCTTAAGAAACCAAAACAAATATATAACATGATATATAAATTCACCATTTAAGAATATTTATTTTGGATGTTCTTAGTACTTTGACAAACTTGAAATATTAGATCCATTAAGAATCTAAGAATCGAAAACCGTTCAGGAGTTAGGTTTAAAAAGTGTCAAAAATCGACTTCTCACATTTCGGTTATCATCCATATTTTTAATTGCTTACCAATCCATTATATATTTGTAGTTTTACAGATTTGAGTAATTTAATTGAATAAATCCACTCATGCTTGAAGGATTAGAGGCAAAACAATAAGTTCCACTGCATCGGTGACAAACCAGGTAATTAATTAAGCAGTAAACACCCAAACGCATACTAAAAATTTTTTTGTAACAAAAATTTGTTCTGGATAATAAAATAGCCCAAACCATAATTAAATTTTATTTTTTCTCCTATCCGTTCTTGTAAGTAGTTTATACGTCCCCTTCATAAAAAATAAATCCTACATTAATTTTTACCTAATAAAAACTTGTTTGTAAGGTAGTAATCATTATAAGCCAATGCCAAACATAAATGGTGGATTATAAAGTCTTTAAGACTTATAAGTTAATTTATAAAATAAAACGCATTGCTTTGTATCTTTAACCATTCAGTGTAAGAAGTTAAAAATTTATGACGTCATCGTTGAAAAATCTATCAGAACTACTACTTTGGTGTAAAGAAAACAATTATTGAAAATAGGCCTAATATCAAGAAAACATATTTAACAAACATAAAGAAAAAATGGAAGAAATTGTATTTTTTTGTTTTTGGTCAAGGTATCCTTTGCTGATTCACGGTAAAAGTGTTTTTCAATTGCCTAAAAAAATACAGTAAATGAGTTGTGGCATCACGGAGTGTAGAATGTGATTGCATCGTCATTGAATGACGTCATTAGACCATCATTACGTCATTGTGCCACCGTCTCCGTCCACATCCCATCTTGCTCGTTATGACACCTTCGTTACTGCGATAGTGTTGTGCTTCAATTGGAAAATTAAAGTTGGTTAATGGGTGAATTAAAATAGTTATTTAAAAAAATTTAGATTCGTCCAATTTTTCCGAGGATGTATATAGCTAATTAGTTTTGTAATTTCCTTTTTTATTGTAGTTAAAAACGTTTTTACTTAAAACCTTTAAATTTAACGTGCCAAAGGCTGGAGTTAAAATAAACAACCGCCAAAGTGTGCAACACCATAGTGTACAAAACTGCCAACTGACATGGTAATTAAAAATAAAGTGTTACATTTTATTAACTTTTGAATGTTATGAATTTTTAACAATAACATTTATTGTTATTTTTCTGGGAGTCTATGTTAAAATGGGTTTACAGTTATATTTGTAGCATTTGAAATTTCAATTTTATTTTTGTTAAAAAAAGTCACCAAAACTATTGTTAAACCATTATTATTTTACAATCCAAATATAAAAAAAGAACAATAGAGACATTTATTACTCGCTTCTGTATAAATCCAATATATTATCATCTAATGTAGTTCACGTATTCTACACAAAGCCAATATGAGCATTAAAGTTAAAATAATGTTCTGCTTGGCATACGAGGTAAACAAACCATAAACAGACCTTTACAGATGCTTCCGAATAGCGCATTAAAAAATGGATTATGTGGAAACTATAAAACATTTAAAAGTAAGCTAAATTTTGCAAAATAAAAATTTTTTAAATTAAACTTTTTTATTTAGCAGAGTTCTAACTTGTTTAATAAACTAAATAATGCAACCGATATACAAGAGGTAACACTCTATATAATAGCTCATTCGTATTTATTGAGAAAAGATGTTCAAGCTTTACATGTTTAATAATTATTAAAATTAAGTTATTTTTTATATAAAATTGTTTTTAATATTTATTATCATGTTTAACTTTATATGCTACCCAAATAATGATATATACTCAATAAAATTTCATGATTCTTGTTACTGTTTACAAGAACCATTTTAAAACTGTTATACAGGGTGATTCACGATGAAGTGCAGATATTACGGGAGATGATTCTACACATGAAAATAAGAAAAAAAAGTACACATCAACATATGCTATAAAATCCTTCCTTTAGCCGCTACCCACCATTTTGTTTTTTATACTTTATAATTTTTATGTCTGTAACAGATTGATGTATTTTTACTCTATATTTGGCATTTACCTTTATCACATCAATTTCAGTTTTCGGAAAAAAATATTACTTTTCAATGTGTATATATCCAAAATGGCAGCCATTTCGACATTTTTAACTAAAATTTCTAAGAAGCAGCAAATTTCGTCAAAACTTTATATGTGGACAATGTTGATGAAATTAATTATCTAAACAATGATTTTAAGTTTGTAAAGCGGTTGTAATGCAAAATCTATGTTTTTCTGCAGAAAAATAACAAAGTTCAAAATGCAGAAACACAGATTGAATGGTTCCTGAAACTATGGTAATAAGACTTAACTATAGTAATGCTATCTAAAGCTAATTGATTTTGTTTTAAACGTACTTAAACACTCGTAGAAAAAACCTTCCTTAGGCTCCTACTGCTTATGGACTCTCGGAAATCAAACCTATGACCTCAACCTCGAACCTTAGCTTAAGAAACTAAGCGTTAGGCTATCAACATACACACCAAACAACCATTGTGTTTCTAATTTTATATTAACTATACCCATAAAAAATGTTTAAATTCCAAAATATTTGTTCACAGTTTATACTTTTTTATTTTACTAGTTGTAAAACGACTATATCGTTCACTCAAAAATTTATCAAAATTCTTTCTTAAATCACCTACATTTTTAAATTTTTATTTTAACTTATTTATATTATATTTTAATACGCTATTAAACACAATTAAAACGCTAATGGTTAGCAATTCGTACAAAAAATTGGTATTTGACGAAAAAGAATGCAACACACTAAACTTACACTGGTACACCAGAGTTATTGTTAAGTTCATAACGTGTTTAACGGTATAACCACTCATAAATATATAAATTTTCCAACATCATTAAGTCATACTTCTTTCGTTCTATGAAATATGTGGTAGTTATTCTACAAAATAAAATAGTACACGAAAAAGCTTAAAAGGTTAGAGACAAAATAGATTTAAAACCAAACGTTGCCTAAATGTGTATAATCCCTTGTTTCATGAAAATCTGTGAAGCGGTAAATTGACGCTTGACTGATTTTTAACCCTGAGCAATAAAGTTTACGTCAGGGTCAGTAACAAAACTCTCCAAAATAAAACGATCTGCATAGGGACAGTCATAAACAGCCGCTACTTTCTCATTTCATGCTTTTGTGTATGGAGTATAATTTGATACATTACTTGTATTTTTTTGTAATGAAATTAGACAAGAATTGGATAAAAATCATCTCAAGAGCATTTATGGTACACAGATTCAAGAATAAAATGGCCCTTTGTGAGTGAATTCATTTGTACTTTGTTGCTAAATTAAATTGGGATTCTTATAGTCACCTTTGTGGATCAGTGATGGATAAAGTCATCGCTATGCTTTGCCTTTCATTTTAACAAATATTTGACGTCGCTTTGGAGGATGGTTATATTTTATTTCATATTTTCTCAAATTATTTTCGTACTTAGTTACAATTAACTTGTATTTTGAAAGCGGCTATTCCTTCACTGAAACCTGTAATTGGAATGAGATCGGATAGTTTTGTGGGTTGATTGAATCCGAAGGAATGTAATAGAAGAAAATAAAGAATAATAAACATGCAATAAACCTTTGAAAAGCACACGATCTTAAATCATTTCTAGACCGATAGATGCAAGTAACGAAGCAGCAATCTGAAAGCTCGTTGGTTAACCACTGAATAAGTTAATGTAACGTTACATACAACGAGGGCAGCGGCGGAATGTTAAACAGGCGTCCAGTTGACATTGTTACGAAGCGCCACGCTTTAAACATGATTTGCAAATGTATCTTAACTTGGAGACAACTACGTTTTATAGCCTATTTTTAATGAGTGAATAAGTTTTTTTTTAGTGTCAACAATAGGAATAATTATTTACAAACATATAAAAATTTATTTTTCGATAGCAAATTTTATGTGAATTTTATGTAAATGGAAATTCTATGGAATATTTAACTGTTTGATAGGAACCATTCCAAACATTGTCTCCTTCCTATACCTACCATGTCGATATAATTTTCGATAATATTTAATTAGTAGCTGAATGGAAAACTGGGTCCAGAATCGAACCTTAAAATACAAACTAACTTTGATCAGGATCTAAAATGACCCTTTGGATTTAAAGATGAGAATCGTAAAATATTAGCTCCTACGATAGTTAGTACAGAGTAGCAGAATGACACCATTAAATTTCAACATTTTACGGAAAAATATTATATGTGCTCAATACAACTGAAAAGTTACGTTTACAAAGTTTGGGAGCTAAATCAGAAAATCCATACCAGGCTTAATAGTGTAACAGACAAGCTGTATTAGAAAGGAAATGCTGACAGCGAAATAACTCAGTATCGGCTTCGAAACGAGTGGCGCGTGATTGTTCAGTAGTTTGATGACGTCATTAGTTCGTCATTACATCATTACGTCACCGTCTTTGTCGCCAATCAAGTTGCTCGTTCCGACAACGTTGGCACTTGATCGTACAGCAATATCGCACTGCTACTTTGAAAATCTTCATGGAATCAAAGTGTTCACCAATTCAGGGATTTTAAATTATTAGTATATAAATGAAAAGTACATTTTGTATACTTTAAACCTTGTGTAAGTTTTGTCACGATGTAATCGTTACGTGTAGCCGTAATTGATGACTTTAGCCTAGTTTAGTCGCATGTTTATAAACTGTAAATCACTGATATAAATCACACTTTTTGTTCTTAGCTTATTTACACTTAATTTTAAACGCAGAAGTGGTTAAATGCTTATGAAATATAGATTGTATTAAAAGATTAAATTTTATCATACTTAAATATGGGTGAAAAATGTCAGCAAAATTTAATTTTTTATTTTATTTACATAACTAAAGGATAAAAATATCTTTCAGATTATTTCTAATTCCAGTTGCATCAGAACTTGATTATATTTGTTTTCAAAATCTTTATAGATATCATTTTTTCATAATTTAAGATCGATAAGAAATTACTTGTCCAATTAAATATTAGAAAGTCAAACCCCACATTTAATTAAGTCTATGTAACGTTATGATACATTTTGGTAGTTTAAACTAGAATTGAATATTAAACAGGGTTCATATTGGACGAACAGCCAACGATTAAGCGCAAATGCTGTCCAAACAAACTGTCAGTAATGATATAACTAATGCACCTAACTGCTTTAGAGATCAGTCAATTTGCTCCAGGCTAATACGCCATCTAACTATCATAATGTTTAGGGGGTCATATAATGAAAGCGTATTTTTATATAAAAGCCAAGTTATTTTTTGATTTTTGGAATGTAGCCAATAAAGTTGGGAAAGAGAATAAAAAATATTTCTCGGTGATAAAATAAATGGAGTTAAAATTAAATTAATTTAATCATATTTTAACCATTTTAAAATGCAATAAATCACATTTGAATAACATTGTAAAATTCAATTCATCATATTTTAATTGCATATAAGAATGTAATTAATCATTGGCACTTGAAATATACAACTATTGGCCAAGTATAATGCAATTAATTGAATTTTAAATGCACTTATAAAACATTTAAAATGCAATTAAAATACATTTTAAATTCAATTTAAATTGCATGAATTTTTAAATTGCATTCTATGAAGTATTTAACATTAGATTATTAAATTATTTAGCAACTTTAATATCCATGGGCGATATCCATGACAATATCCCAGAAATATCCATGAGCATAAGTGGAAAATAAAGTTTTGCCACAGTAGCTCCAATGTATACAGTACTAAATTCGGTTTGAATTATTTACCTGAAATGCCCTTAATAACTATCATTTCCTTCTAAAAACTTTAAAAAAACCTATCAAAATAAATTTATGTAAAATTTTATTTTAAATGTCTCATGCAACTAAAAAAATACACAATAATTATTATTAGCTTTAATTAAAAATAAAATTTGGTTCTGTACATATTGGTAGCTCGTGTAGGCCTATACTACAAGAAGTAAGCCAATAACCATTAGGGGAAGCCCCCCCTTCTTCTGAGAGGAGGACAACGTACTCTTAGAGATCACTCTAAGAGCACTCGTAGAGATACGTACTCTAGTAGACTTATAGGCAATAAGTCTACCCTAATTGATGAAATATTAAATAATTAGTTTTACTAAGTGAGGTACCTAATTTGTCATAACGTAAAATTTAAATTAAATTGAAGACTAAAATTAGTTTATGCGAAAAAATATTTGTGTAATAATAAACATAAATATATTTTATGTTCCTATTTATAACTAAGGAATCTGTACGATCCTTATGGATCGCTTGTTTGCTTTTGGAAAAATTTAAGGTTTATTTATAAATGAGTCTGTAAGTTTCAATTCGTTTCGCAAATTGCATTTAAAATTCAGTTTTAATACATGTTGGAAAATGCTAAATAACTGGATTTAAAATGCATTAATAATGTGTTTAAATACCATTTAATTCCATTTTAATCGCATTTAAATTGCATTTAACAAATGCATTTCACAAAATGCTTGTAAAATACAATTTTAATAAATATTGTAAAATTACAAATAATTGTATTTAAAATGGTCTTAAATAAAAAAATATATCCTGATTACGAGCCCATGCTATCATTTCTAATGGAAGAAAATCTAACTTACATTAATTTTACTAAGGAGATATATTTCACTCAAATGTGGCCATTTTTTTTAAATGCACAATTGCATTGTGCTTATAAATAAGTAAAACATTTTGTGCAGTACTAAATCTGAAATACAAAGATATAGATTTAGCAATACTTTAATTCTCAGAAAAATTTACAAATGTTACAAGTTTACAAAAAAAATTACAAAAAAACAAGCAATGTTTTTACGGGTATTTTTTTCTCTCACTGGAATTTTTTTGTTTTTGGTTGAATATGGGGGTTTTATGGCCACCACAAATCAGTTGGAGCTTTTCACATGTCTGGGAAAAATCCCGTTTTCGTCCTATAGCCCTTGAAAGTTTCCATGTTATCCTAATGGAGATTTTAAATTGAACAAATATCAGCTGGTAACTGTGGATATAAACTAATGTGTTACATATTTAACCTGTACATTAGGAAAATTATACCGAAGTGAGGTTGGTTTTTAACAGTAAACTAACAATATATAAAAAAAGAATTTTATTCAAAATTTCCTGGTGAGATATTTAGCTAATAAGTTTTGTAATTTCCTTTTCTTGCAGTAGTTTAATACTTTTTGACTTAAAACCATTAATTTTAAAGTTCCAAAGGCTGGATTTAAAACCACACAACTGCCACAGTGGAAAAAAAACATATACAATACTGATTAAGAATGAAGAGTTAAATCTTATTTACCTTTTAAATTTTATTAATTTTTAACCATAAAATTTATTGTAAATTTTTTTCTGGGAGTATATGAAAAATTGTACTACAGCAGAATTTGTAGATTTTGAAATTTCAATCTTAGTTTTACTTAAAATAATCACCAATAACATTTTCTAAACATTATTATTTCACAATCCAAATAGTAACAGAGAACAAAAGAGACCTTTATATCTCGCTTCTGAATAGAGCCAATATATAATCATCTAATGCAGTTCCATATTCTGCACAAAGCCAAAATGAGCATTAAAGTAAAATAATGTTTTGCTTGTTATATGAGGTAAACAAACCATAAACAGACCTTTACAGAAGCTTCTGAATAGCGCATTATAAAATTTGTTGTGTGGTGCAATTTCCATTCAAAGGTGTGCTGCATTTTACCAAATTAAAAACATTTCAAAAATAAAGATGGTTTTATTCAGAAAGTAGTTTTCTAGCTTGTTTAATAGAGCTGGATAATGTGGCAGATTATAGAAGTGTAAACTCAAAATATATTAGCTCATGAACCAAATTC
This sequence comes from Neoaliturus tenellus, assembly GCA_030545055.2. Taxonomy (NCBI): domain Eukaryota; kingdom Metazoa; phylum Arthropoda; class Insecta; order Hemiptera; family Cicadellidae; genus Neoaliturus; species Neoaliturus tenellus. The sequence goes on from CM061531.1 coordinate 230,705,451, forward strand.
AATCTGAAGAGGAAAAGATTTAGAAGTTTTACAGAGTAAGCAAATTTTTAAATAAAGTTATTTGTTAAAAAAGTAGTATTACCATCTTTAACTTTATATCCTATTTTGCATGCTTCAATATTGCACACCACACCACAATATTATTTACCCATTCAGTACACGTCCTAGGACATGGAGGAATACCTTTGTGTTGTTATAGCGAACATTTCCCTCGATCCATGGTGTAATATGATATTTCAAACTAAAGCAATCTATAACAAGTCTTCGTATTTTGAAAGGGCACATTAGTATTTACTAATAAACAGGTGGAACAAAAATTTTATAAATGATGTAAGTATTTGAGAAATTCTGCTTCTGCAAGTAATATAGTACAGTATGTGTGCATTATGTATAAAACTGTGTCCAGATGAAACATGATTATTTATTTTAAAATGTGTATTTAAACAAGATTAAAAGTATTAGACTGGAATGGAAGAATTAACAGTTCTGTCAAAGAAGTGTTATATTAATTGGCTTCTATTATCCGGCAAGACAATATGACAGGGTCGGTTGGCTGGCAGGAGAAATTCCTCTGGGGAGGAAAGGCCGACTCTCGAGTACACGAGCCACGCACTAATTAAGCATTTCAAGATGGCCGCCTTTGTTGACTGTCTAGAGGATCGTATCATGTGATTTCTTAGAACTGTTACTATTACTACTATGAAAATCAGCTGAAGGAATAAACTTTTAATAACTGGGTTTATTTGTGTAATTGTTTGGAATACATTTAGCTGAAAGAATATTTGAACAAAATTAGCGAGCATGTGACGATAAAATTATTTAACATTAAAAAAAGTCCAACCCTCTAATTGTTAGTTTATGATTTTATTTGTTTATTAGTGTACGAGGTGGCCCATGCGAAAACTGCGCATTTTATGATTCTGTATGAGTGAAACTCACCTAACAGTACGCGAATGCTGATTATGAAGTGACAGAGATCTATTTTTGTTTACTATCTGGCTTTTAAAATTCTTCTGAAAGTTTTCTCTGAAATCTGTTAAATTACAATTCACATTAAAGAACTCGCAATAAAAGTTCGTCAACATTTTAAAGCGCCCTTTAGAAATAAATCAAAGGCGAGGGGGGCGAAGCCCGAAACAATATGAACTTTTTAATTACAATTCGTCACTGCGGTATATCTTAAGCTTTAAAATGACACCTCAATCTTAAAAATCGGTTCAGTAGGTCGAGAGAAAAAGGGACGTAACAGACGAAACCCTTATAGAAATGAGAATATAGATTATGTAGTAAATATATATTTACAAACTGGACTTTCTCCTGGAACTCTTTCAAAGGTAGGAAAAAATTTTGATATCTAAGCCGACCGTAGCAGTAGGTGTTATGATTCTTCCTCGGAAGCAGTGGACATTACTCAATCGCTTCCGCGCTGGAGTGGGACGATGTAATTATTGTAGATTCATATTAGGATTGACACAAAATTAGTTGGAGAGCGGAGTATCAGACTTAGGAGAACATAGTCGCAGAATGTCCACTGAATGCTTTCCCTGAATCTTTGAATCTGAGAGTCATCTTCATCTTTGGGCGAGTAGCCCATTGTTGTGCAGTCGGCAGTCGGCAGTATTAACCATACGGCCATCATTCAAAACATGGTATTTTATTCTCCTGTTTCGGACGCCATTTTTCAACCGATTTTCTTTAAACTTGGTAAGTGTTTAGTTGAATAGCTATATTATGTTCCTCATACCTAAAAATTTTGAAAAAACCTAAAAATATTACTCTTTTTGACGCCGCAAAGTAACGTGATTTTCCTTGCTTTTAAGATTTTTTGTACAAATACCATTAATCTTCTTATATATCAGGTATGAGGGACCTATATTTAACCTTAAAAAAAGAACAAAACATAAATTTTACCAATAAATATCTAAAAACACCGTCAGAAATAGAGGAATACGGAGGCATGTTTTCAGTGTTTTTACAAAGGTGAAGATTACTCTTAAGGGTTGATCAGTCTACGTGGCACAAGAGAAGATGGGCTACTTTGGCTTTGCGACCTAAATTGAGCTAAATGGAGATGAACAATTTTATTTTGGCCTGGAGTTAAGTTTTTATGTTATTATTTTTTTATTTTTACATACATGTTATCATAAAATAATGAAATAATTACATTAATGTATAATTAATAATTAACTAATAATTAACATATAAGAAATAATTAACATTAATAAGAAATAATAAACATTAATGTACAGGGTGAACAACTTAACTGTGCTATCATTGGCATATCCTAAACCATGAGGTTTAGAGAAAACTTTAAGCGGAAAACATCACCTACTTTCTTAAGGCAATTAAAAATATGAATTCCATTTTCTTGTAAATTGCAGCCATTTTCCAATATGGCGGCCAACTTAAAATGCCTCGTGGGACACTCTACATTGTTTAGCGTTTTTTAAATGTCCATGTAATTTTAAAACATTTTTATTTTTTGACCTTCTTATAAACCATTAAAATCTCAAAGTTTCCCATTTAAATAACATTGGGACAGAATAAAGCATTTTTTAAACATCTGTTAATAATCAGGTGTTATTACGCGAAGATGTAATTTATTTAGAGATAAAAGTAACATTTGTATTGTATGAAAATAAATTGCTCGATTTCGAGCAACATGCATACTAGTACATATTGATTGATTGCTGTTCACCGCAGAATTTATTTTATTATTCTAAACGCTTGTTGGCTGGCTAAATGAGCCATACGATTATAATACATAAATTTATGACCTGATAATTTAAACATTTTTAAATATTACTAAAAATGGGGCTCGCTTAGACCAACAACCGACGACCAGCCAAGAGATAATGCTAAGCCATTATCTCATACAAACGGAGGTAATGATATAATTACGCCTTAAACGACTCGCTCTCTGGTGGTTTAGCCAAGAATAATAAACTGCTTTCTTTTTTTGAAACCCCGTTCAACTGTCTCTTCCTATTGTAAGGTTCTTTCAATAAGATAAAATATTGCTAAACGGTTATCTAAAGGAAAAAACTAAACTTTTCCTTGGTATATTAAAACTTTATAATATACTTAAAGTATTTAGATTTTAGACACAATCTGTCATTAAATTCAAATTCTGTAATCTCCTTTCTTAAATTCTGTAATTTTTTTCGTACATTTTGTAAAGTGCCAAAAACACATTGAACAAAAATAATATTTATATTAATGGAATTGGTTTTGATTATTACTATTTATATTTCGTAACAGTCCAGAGCTACCACAATATTTTAGTTCAACCGTGCAAAGGAAGAGGAGCAATAATTGTAAAGTAATAGTTGTACCATTTTCCAGAGAATAAATATACTGAAAACCATTCAAAATATTTTATAGTTACATTAAAATTTCATGATATAAATAAAATTTCACAAAAAACACAGTGCTTATTTTAGTTTGAATTTCAATACTAATAAGTTGTAATCGAGTAAACGCATTTATTATTATTAGTAGATATAATATGTGTTTCCTGTAGAAGGAGCCAATATGGGCTCTTATGGGACTATGATCAGGAGCCAGGAGGAGCCGGCTGGATGCTGCGGGATGCAGCGTGAGGCTGTCAGGCGGCGCGGCCCGTTTATTGTTATCTCTATCACTATGACATTTTATTGTAATTAAAGGTAATTGATAAATTAATAAAAAAAAAATTAATAAATACTAATTCAGTAAACTATAAAATCATATAATAAATAACCTTACTGTATTATTAAACTAAGCGTATCACTAATTAAGATTAAAAAAAAGAATATTATATAAACAAATAAAACTAGGATATCTAAGTACCTATGTTCGAATGAGATGAAGTTACAGCGGCACCATCCACTAAGCAGTCAGGAGCCGGCGGGAGGCGGTCAGGCGGCGCGGCGGCGTGGCCCGTTTCTTGTTATCTCTAATACGATGACATTTTAGTGTTATTAAAGGTAATTAATAAAAAAAGTAAAAAATAGTAATTCAGTAAACTATAAAATTATATAATAAATAACCTTACTGCGTTATTAAACTAGGTGTATTACTAATTAAGATTAAAAAAAGAATACTATAAATTAATAAAACAAGGATACCTATGTTCGAATGAAGTTACATCGGCACCTACGCAGAGAATTATGCGCTAAACTGATTTATGCATAGTATTTTTTTGAAAGGAGATCGTTACTTGTTTATATTAAAAATACTTCTTTATAACTTACAGAAATTTTTAATGTAAAATACAATTATTATTGTTCAACATTTTTACATCCTGAAAGGTTTTTTTTACCAAGATAAGACAGCGCGGAATGTTTCCTCCCATGACCAGAGCTCATACGAGGTGGTAATTCCCCATGGCGTTAGCTTTTGTCATACGTTTACTACGTTAATTATGACGTGGTTCCCCTTCCTTTCGGTCAGGCCTAGCCACACCTTTTTTTAACGTGGTTTTTAGGCAAAATATTCCACCGAAGCTGTTTATCTTGGTAAAAATCTGATTATTTTCCCCACAATAATATCATATGTACATACTACATTGTTGTAAAAAAAATTATGATATATTTACATAATTACAAACTTTAAGATTACATTTATTTGGATCATGATGAATGCTTTGTTTGTTGATACAGTTGTTTAAGGTCATTGAGTTTTTATTCTTTTTGTTGATGGTTCATATGACGAGTCTTCTAGATCCTGTAAACTGTAGTGTCCATATGGAACTGTGTTGATTCCATCTTCAAGTATATAACGTTTATCATCATCTGCACTCAATGTGATTTTGTTTATAGCCACAGTCGAAACAGTATGTTGTTTTGAAGTTATTATGTTGTTTTTAATTAACTTTGGTTCACCTGAATACAAACAATTAACATAGTCCTGAAACTCAACGGTATTTTTTACAACAGACTTCTTTATTCCTTTAATTTTTTTAATTTCAGAGTCCTTTCGTTTGATCGCATAAACTTTACTTCTCAAACCAACATAAGCCAATAAAATGTCTCCAGCAAGTTCATCTTTGAATTTCCCTAGAACTTTTTTATTTTTGTATGAGTACAAAAAATGATTCTTGGGATAGTTACTTGTATCAAAGTGGACTTTAAGTGTATTTAAATCATCATACACATCATTTGTGTGGATTTCATAAAGGTAACTATCAGTGTCCATGTAGCATAACTTGATGCGGTCGCCATAGAATGGTTTCATAACTTCGTAGTGAAATGAGTACATTTTGACTTTGCTGAGTTCAAGAATACTCATTCCAATGTAAATAGGTTTATTAAACACTATTTTGGTTTGTCCCATCTTCATAGCTACGAGGTTTTCTTCATACACAGTGCGATCTAGAAAATTTGGTCTTGAAACTAGTTTTTCACACTTTTTTGGATCTGATACCAATCTTATGTCAATTCTATTTCGCACATTTTCTATTGTCTTGCCATATATTGAATTACACATTAGTTTATAAAAGTCCTTTTCGAAGTCATTTGTTGCATTTTTTCTTTTTTCTGTATTCAAATCGATGTATGGTTTTAACCAGTCTTTTTGTTTAAACTGAATTGCCCTATGTATTTTCTTTAGTTTCAATCCATGTTTTAAAGCTTGTTGTAAGGCAATGTAATGCACAACATATTTCTCCTTATTTTCCAAAGTGGCTAACAGCTTTGGATGGGACCCTCCTGGTGGAGATTTTGTTTCACAACAAAAAGGAAAATCACTATGCTTGTCGTGAAGTTCTTCCGGATATTCCAAATCCACTTCTAGTATGTACCCCTCTTCTCCATCTTCAGGAATGGAATTGATTTTAATGCTATTGACATCTTCACACCATTTAAATCCTCCGTAAGGAAGATATTTCGACATGCTTTCTCCATACAAATTATTGGCATCAATATATAGAAGATATTTGCTTGGGACATCAGAATTTAGGGTCTCTGAAGTATGCTTGTTGTTAGCTACAGCATGACGTTTAATGCACTGTGTGATTCCGCCTCTTATCCCTTTTTCAACCATCAGGAACATATCCATATCCTTGATTAATTCCAATTCTATTCCAGTGTATTTAAGCATAGCATCCCAAGCTAAACCGGGGATTGTAAAGTAGTAAGCGGGATCAAGATTATAGGTTTTTAAACACGTTTTTCTAAAGTTTTCAAATGCATCACACAGTATCAATACGTCACTTTTAACGTAAATATCAGAGTATTCACCTAAATTCTTAGCATTCATTGTTTTCCAAACATTTTTAGCATGACAGTATAGATCATCCGAAATATCCTCATCGTTGAGTTGGCTGTAAAATGATGATTTTGGAGGAAGACATGTTTCATCAAGTTTCTCAAGTTCCGTGATATAGTCGTATGGGAAAACTCCTTTTTTTGTTAAAAGTTCGAAGTTTTCAGGGAAATATTTCATTGCTTCCTTAAATTCTTGCTTTGGTAGATTTTCTGCCAATGTTGCAAGATTATCTTGCATAAATCTGTAGGAATCTAAAAATCTTAGTTCCATCAAACTATTCTTTCCATGTTCAACTTGAATCATTTTTGAAAACGAGATGTATTTTTCTTCTGTGTTAAGGATTACCTTAATGTCATTTGTATCACATCCTAACTCCCTCACAATAAAGTGTGAATCATATCCAGATAAATTATGGATAAAACAAGGTACGAAATGCTGATCTTGATATTTCAAATTACAATACCTATGAGCGACCCCAAGATAAACCCCGGAAACATGACAATGATTTCTTACTTTATAGTTTTCAGCAGTGAAAATTTCTTTTTTACAAATATGACATCTAGTAGCTGAATTAAATTCATCTTGTTGTTCTGTTGTTAGTTTCGGTACATCTAGTTTTTTATCACCGTAAAGAATACTATCGATTAACTTGATGTCCTCTTTTATTGTCTGCATGAAATGCTTAGCAGCATCCTCACCCCTGTACCAACGAAGTTTAGTATGTTCGTCTTCACTATCCTTAATCAAATATGCATAGCTGTAGGGCAAATGACTTTGATATATGCTCGTCCAAGATTGTTCAGGATTCCCATGACAGGTTGCAACTGGTTTCAACATAGTTTCAAAATCAGCATACATAACAAATCTAACCTTTTTCGATCTATGCTCATTTTTGAAGCGTACACTATCATATGATGGAAATTCACATCTGACTGCCTTTTGTGCCAAACAAAACTCTTTATGCTTTTCAAGCTTCTCCAAAGCTGTTTCGTCATAAAAATCATTAAAATGAGCAAAACATCGTTTACAAATTTTAATTTTATTAGTATTTTTTGTGAACTGTTTGTGGACTAGCTTGTCAAAATTTGTGATGTAGCAATAATGTGAGTGTCCAGTTTCGGTGATATACAGCAGATCAAAATGGTCCTCTAGTTCTTCATCGCAGACTTTTAAAGGGTATACTTCATCCTGCTCTGTTAAACCAAACACATTTACAGATACGCTGTTCACTTTTTCAAATACTTTGATGGTGTCAAGTTGAACAGGGTATGTGATACACGTCCAGTTATACTTGTTTTCAAAATCCACATTATTTATATAACTGGTTATATTGTTAGGATCTTTGGTAACATATTTCCCTAGTATTGCATACTTGAAACAAAAGTCGTCAGTGTTTTTTACGTTTAATACAGCTTTCTTATCATAAATGCGTTTTGGAAGCTGTATAAAACGAGATCCTCGTAATGGGTTGTATTTGTTGACTCTCAACTCCACTCGTTTTACTCTAAGAAAGCTCCATCCTGACTTTTTTAGTTCGCACTCACTTTTTTCTGTTTTTAGTTTTTTGAACCCATCCAGAAGAAGAGATCTCTTGTCGGAAGTTCTATACAGGATGGTATTTTTAGTCTTGAAACTTCGGAGACAATGCTCTCCTGATATGTTGAAAAACTCAGTTTCAACCAATAGGTTAAATTTCACAGCAGAATGTGTTACTAGGGTGTCTTCAAGTTTCTCCAAAATGTCTTCTTCCAATTGCTGAAGTACATTTTCCAAATCTCCTGAAGAAGGTTTTGTTGAAAATGTTTTTATTCTGTTTTTGAAAGCCTTATCAACTTCTACAAACTGATTATTAGTTTGTTTTTCTGGTTTCTCAGATGTTTTAACAACTTCATTGATAACATCTTCTGCTTTAAGGTTTGATGGTCTGCAAGCGAAACTCTTATGTTTTATTAAATTATGTTTCCTCAAAAAAAGTTTATTGCAGTTTTCACATTTGAACTGTTTATCTTCTACGTGGGTTCGTAAATGGCGTAGCATGTTTTTTCGGAGGATGAACTCCTTATGACATACTTCACAAGAGAACATCTGAAATGTCTAGTTAAGAAAAATGTCTATTAAAATGGAAAATGCTACTTACTAATAAAACAAACTATTAAGTTAAAAAAAAAAAAATAATTACGTGTGTCCCAAAAATAATGTTACACTTTAAAACAACTGTATTTACAAAACTATATACATAACATATACAAGAGTTACATAGACTTAAAGAACAAAAGTTTTGACTAGGTTTATCGCAGTTCAACGTGAGCACCACGAGTCACCCTGCAGAAGTCCAAACGAAATTTCACTTCCTCCCAAACTTTGTGCAAAATATCTGGTGTATCGATCACAGCTCTGATCATTTGCTTCAAGTAATTGACATCTCGAATTTTGTATACTTTTGTTTTGACGTAGCCTACGGATAAAAAAAATTCAAAAAGCTAAGGTCCGGGCAAGAGTGGACGCCAAACCTTCCATTTACCCCTACTCCACGTGTCCCAAAAATAGTGTTACTCTTTAAAACAACTGTATTTACAAAACTATATACATTACATGTACAAGAGTTACATAGACTTAAAGATCAAAAGTTTTGACTAGGTTTATCGCAGTTCAACGTGAGCACCACGAGTCGCCCTGCAGAAGTCCAAACGAAATTTCACAAAAAAACATCTGGTGTATCGATTCTGTAAAGCTCTGATTCTTTGCTTTAAGTGATTTACATCTAGAATTTTTTTATACCTTTGTTTTGACGTAACCCGAAAATAAAAATCCAAAGCGGTAAGGTCCGGCGAGCGTGGAGGCCAAGCCTTCCACCTACTCCTAGCTATCCAACTTTGAGGAGGATTTTTATCCAGATAATCCCAAACAATCTCCGCGTAGTGTTGAGTTAATCTGCTGTTGTCTTGTTGACAATTTTAATTCTCATTCTCAGTTTGCGGAAGAATATATAACTTCAGCATGTTAAGGTCAATGAACCTGTTGATAGGGTTTTCTACAGAGAAAATTGCCCCAATAACACGGTTTCGTTTCAGACGTTATGGCAATGTATAAGTCCCAACTAGACTTTGAGGAAGATTTTTATCCATGAAATCCCGAACAATCTCCGCGTAGTGTTAAGTTGCCCCTTCTTGTTGACAAACTTAATTCTCATTCTCAGTTTGCGGAAGAATATATAACTGCAGCATGTTAAGGTTAATGAACCTGTTAATAGAGTTTTCTACGAAGAAAATTGGTCCAATAACACGGTCTCGTTTCAGACGTTATGACAGTGTACGAGTCCCGACTAGTGGAAAGCGGTCCCACTTAAATGATCAAATGATTTGATTAATGAAACTTTCATCCCATTTTCATTTAAAATATTGATAGCAAAAACATGCGTTTTTTAATACAGTGCCACCTTTCATGGCATGCAGTAATTGGAATTTATAACCAGTGAACTTAAGCCTTTAATAGCTTTACTGAAATGGCGACCTAACTCAATAGATAGTTTAAGGCCAAGTACGAATGAAAGATGAGTGTAGGATGATTGTGGCGCGATCTTATAGTCTTGTTTATGACTAAGGCCGACATTCTCCTTAGACATGACTGTTAATTCATAGCCCAACAGCCAATGGTATCTAGGGACCTACATTTTAACGTTTGATCCGAACCACAATTTTGACCTCATGTAAACGAATTGATCTAATTATGAGGATATCCTTTCTCTTGTAAGACTGTTGTGAATGTTTTCAACAATGTCATCTGCTGTTTTTTTAGCCTACATGTTTTGTATTTTGTTTGACTAACTATCCGTTTCCCTAACTTCTTACACCATGGATAAATGTTCTGTCTACTATGAGGATTTCATTATAAAACTCGCCCATACGTTGCACAAGAATTGCGGACATAAACTTCGAAGACCGCAGCACACACTGGATCTTCTTTTGAAAAGTTGCCATTGTAAATGTTTTATAAAAACAATCCAGTTGCACCAAGTAGTGGCAACATTGGGTACCCAGTGACTGTAAACAAACCTATGGAATCAGCTGTTTCAGCTGGTATGCGTTTTATTAGTCTGTTATCAAATTGTATCAATATTCGACACTTTTAAATTTTCCCCATAAACCCCATTGAGGTGAGTATGTAGGTTTGCCGCCATATGGGTGTTGTAAGCAAATATCAGTTTAAACCCTACCTAGTAAATGTACATACCAAGTTTTATCAAGTTATTCCAATAAATAAACGAGATACAGGGTTTTGTGGATTTCCCATAAGATTAACATTGGAAACCTATTTTTAGCTTTTCTACGTAACCTATTAAGCCAAGTTAAAAATTCAAAATACAAAATGGTTTTTTTTTTAAGCTCTTTTGAATAGTTTCAGTTAAAATTCTTGAATTTTTAAAAATTGAGGTTCGAAAAATGCCAAAAACCCATTTTTGACCCTTTTGAAACCCCATAACACCAGTTCCTATAACCTGATCATGCTGGTTCGCGAACTCATGAAAATGGACCTGGTCTTACACCTTCATACCAAATTTCATCAAATTGGAGTTCCCCTTCAAAAGTTATCAGTACTACGGACACATAATTATAGGCCTATATTACGTTCGTACATATATAAGAAAATGAACGAATGGTGTTTTTGGCTTCTGGGGACCTCAAAATGAAAAAGTAAAGTGGTCCCGAACTTAGGTATTACCATGGCTACTACCGTAATAGCGTATTCCCTAAAGGGAAATTCGCTAAAAGCAATAGGCACTTTGAGACTTAACCTATTGACAATATAAAATATATATCTTATAACACACTGTTACATAATTTAATGGTTGAATAGTTAGTCTGATACTTGCATGGATTTAATACATCCTGCAAATCACAAGTCAATAGAGATTATTTTTGCACATACGGTAAATGAATACGGTAAACGCTAAACGCTATTATTATAATAATTGCGGATTTAGGTACTTTTGCTGCTTTGAGGTACAAAATCTCGTTGAAAAGTGAACAATAGCAACCATTCATACAGTTGAACAATACAACTTAGATACGTAATATACGTAAATTTGCCAACTTAAAAATAGCGTTTAGCGTTTACCGTAAGATTTACCGTATGTTGCAAAAACTCTCTATTCTTGGTTTTTAGACACATTTATCACTCGACCTTTATGGATTCAAATATTTAAAGCTGTGCTTTTCTGAAAAATTGAGTTTTCAGAATAGATTAACAAGTATGTTTAAGCTCTAATCGACAAAAAAAAAAACCTTTTCAAATCACATATAAAAAAGTATAGAGTTTGTATTTTTATTAATTTAAACATACTTCAATTTGAACCGACTCACTTTTAAAGAAATTTCAGCAGAGAATGTAATATATAAATTAGGTAAACAAAAAAATAACAAAAAAAAAACACTGCACCATTACCATAAACGTACAATTTCCGGGGTTTACATTGTGAAAAATCAAAATTGGTCCTCTATAGTTATTCCTCGCAGACGTTCTGATCTGGTCATAAGCTATGCAAGTATTTATCACAATTAGTTTTATTTAAAATATTGAAGAAATATAAATTTTAACATGATTTAAGTAGTTTACTTTTCCATAATTAACAATAAGTGGTAGCCCCTAGTAAATTAAAAAAAAAAACACTACATTTTGTATAATCGAATTACATGCTTGGCTTATACGAAGTTCTCATTTCATGAGTTAAAGACTTAATTATAGAATTTTCAAACAATCCCTCACATAACAACCCCTTACATAATTTTTTTATGTTAAACAGTAATCGTTAAAACTTCATTATACAATCGCCTACCTAGAGCTATTACATTTCTGACCCAAGGGAAATAACTTCATAACCCAGAATTCCCAATATTTTGTTAGTTAAATAAAAAAGAATGGCTGTAAGTCTTAAATACTAAGAATGATATATTCGCATTGAAATAAAAGGATGCCTTCACCATTAATTTGGAAACCTGGAAACGATCTTCAATATTCAAAAAGTTGAGAAATATATGACACAGTTTCACTGTCACCTGGTTCTTCACCTTTGAATTGGCTTTTATCCTCTCGGTCAGTCTAATTCCTACGTACCGTATAGAAAACGGTAAAGAATTAACTTTTTTTATGTGGAGAAGTCCACACCTAGAGCTCTCTAAACGATACATGTACTGGACTCTAGTTTCTTGATCAATCACAGGTTCTAAAACATTCTCACCAGTTTTCTTTCTAAGGTAACAAACATGAAATATAAACTTAAGTAGAATATAGTCGCATTGAAACAATTCTACCTAAAAAATAGTGGAAGTGGCTCTTAAGAAAACTTAGCGCCTTCGACCTTTTAACTTTAAGAGTTGAAGAGTAAATAAATGAATTAAAATCTATGTTTATTTTCTTGCATATCAAAGCTCAGTACACTTGAACTATTAAATATCAATGACACACCGAATGGCTAAACCATCGTGGAAGTATCACTAAACAAGTGAATACTTCAATAGAAACAAGGATACCTTATTACATTCAATGTTGATGACAATCCAGGATGATCAGCGTGTACGTCCTACACCCGGCCTACAGTGATATTCCCGCGCGGCAGCCACACCGCTCCATTCATACGACCTATGACAACGACCAGCACCGCGCCACCAAAACCTGTTTGCAACCGCCACCGCCGATAATTGTCTGGCGGCACACCGTTCGGGCATGCACTAAGTGCAAAATCCGCCAAGGTCAGTTACTGGTTGTTTTGCTGACGGTGGCTGGAAATGCGAATGAGACTCCTGACCTGGGTCACTCAGTTATGTGTTGTGTGGTGAGTGGGCTGGCAGTGTCGCAGTCGCGCGGGAATATCACTGTAGGCCGGGTGTAGGACGTACACGCTGATCATCCTGGATTGTCATCAACATTGAATGTAATAAGGTATCCTTGTTTCTATTGAAGTATTCACTTGTTTAGTGATACTTCCACGATGGTTTAGCCATTCGGTGTGTCATTGATATTTAATAGTTCAAGTGTACTGAGCTTTGATATGCAAGAAAATAAACATAGATTTTAATTCATTTATTTACTCTTCAACTCTTAAAGTTAAAAGGTCGAAGGCGCTAAGTTTTCTTAAGAGCCACTTCCACTATTTTTTAGGTAGAATTGTTTCAATGCGACTATATTCTACTTAAGTTTATATTTCATGTTTGTTACCTTAGAAAGAAAACTGGTGAGAATGTTTTAGAACCTGTGATTGATCAAGAAACTAGAGTCCAGTACATGTATCGTTTAGAGAGCTCTAGGTGTGGACTTCTCCACATAAAAAAAGTTAATTCTTTACCGTTTTCTATACGGTACGTAGGAATTAGACTGACCGAGAGGATAAAAGCCAATTCAAAGGTGAAGAACCAGGTGACAGTGAAACTGTGTCATATATTTCTCAACTTTTTGAATATTGAAGATCGTTTCCAGGTTTCCAAATTAATGGTGAAGGCATCCTTTTATTTCAATGCGAATATATCATTCTTAGTATTTAAGACTTACAGCCATTCTTTTTTATTTAACTAACAAAATATTGGGAATTCTGGGTTATGAAGTTATTTCCCTTGGGTCAGAAATGTAATAGCTCTAGGTAGGCGATTGTATAATGAAGTTTTAACGATTACTGTTTAACATAAAAAAATTATGTAAGGGGTTGTTATGTGAGGGATTGTTTGAAAATTCTATAATTAAGTCTTTAACTCATGAAATGAGAACTTCGTATAAGCCAAGCATGTAATTCGATTATACAAAATGTAGTGTTTTTTTTTTTAATTTACTAGGGGCTACCACTTATTGTTAATTATGGAAAAGTAAACTACTTAAATCATGTTAAAATTTATATTTCTTCAATATTTTAAATAAAACTAATTGTGATAAATACTTGCATAGCTTATGACCAGATCAGAACGTCTGCGAGGAATAACTATAGAGGACCAATTTTGATTTTTCACAATGTAAACCCCGGAAATTGTACGTTTATGGTAATGGTGCAGTGTTTTTTTTTTTGTTATTTTTTTGTTTACCTAATTTATATATTACATTCTCTGCTGAAATTTCTTTAAAAGTGAGTCGGTTCAAATTGAAGTATGTTTAAATTAATAAAAATACAAACTCTATACTTTTTTATATGTGATTTGAAAAGGTTTTTTTTTTTGTCGATTAGAGCTTAAACATACTTGTTAATCTATTCTGAAAACTCAATTTTTCAGAAAAGCACAGCTTTAAATATTTGAATCCATAAAGGTCGAGTGATAAATGTGTCTAAAAACCAAGAATAGAGAGTTTTTGCAACATACGGTAAATCTTACGGTAAACGCTAAACGCTATTTTTAAGTTGGCAAATTTACGTATATTACGTATCTAAGTTGTATTGTTCAACTGTATGAATGGTTGCTATTGTTCACTTTTCAACGAGATTTTGTACCTCAAAGCAGCAAAAGTACCTAAATCCGCAATTATTATAATAATAGCGTTTAGCGTTTACCGTATTCATTTACCGTATGTGCAAAAATAATCTCTATTGACTTGTGATTTGCAGGATGTATTAAATCCATGCAAGTATCAGACTAACTATTCAACCATTAAATTATGTAACAGTGTGTTATAAGATATATATTTTATATTGTCAATAGGTTAAGTCTCAAAGTGCCTATTGCTTTTAGCGAATTTCCCTTTAGGGAATACGCTATTACGGTAGTAGCCATGGTAATACCTAAGTTCGGGACCACTTTACTTTTTCATTTTGAGGTCCCCAGAAGCCAAAAACACCATTCGTTCATTTTCTTATATATGTACGAACGTAATATAGGCCTATAATTATGTGTCCGTAGTACTGATAACTTTTGAAGGGGAACTCCAATTTGATGAAATTTGGTATGAAGGTGTAAGACCAGGTCCATTTTCATGAGTTCGCGAACCAGCATGATCAGGTTATAGGAACTGGTGTTATGGGGTTTCAAAAGGGTCAAAAATGGGTTTTTGGCATTTTTCGAACCTCAATTTTTAAAAATTCAAGAATTTTAACTGAAACTATTCAAAAGAGCTTAAAAAAAAAACCATTTTGTATTTTGAATTTTTAACTTGGCTTAATAGGTTACGTAGAAAAGCTAAAAATAGGTTTCCAATGTTAATCTTATGGGAAATCCACAAAACCCTGTATCTCGTTTATTTATTGGAATAACTTGATAAAACTTGGTATGTACATTTACTAGGTAGGGTTTAAACTGATATTTGCTTACAACACCCATATGGCGGCAAACCTACATACTCACCTCAATGGGGTTTATGGGGAAAATTTAAAAGTGTCGAATATTGATACAATTTGATAACAGACTAATAAAACGCATACCAGCTGAAACAGCTGATTCCATAGGTTTGTTTACAGTCACTGGGTACCCAATGTTGCCACTACTTGGTGCAACTGGATTGTTTTTATAAAACATTTACAATGGCAACTTTTCAAAAGAAGATCCAGTGTGTGCTGCGGTCTTCGAAGTTTATGTCCGCAATTCTTGTGCAACGTATGGGCGAGTTTTATAATGAAATCCTCATAGTAGACAGAACATTTATCCATGGTGTAAGAAGTTAGGGAAACGGATAGTTAGTCAAACAAAATACAAAACATGTAGGCTAAAAAAACAGCAGATGACATTGTTGAAAACATTCACAACAGTCTTACAAGAGAAAGGATATCCTCATAATTAGATCAATTCGTTTACATGAGGTCAAAATTGTGGTTCGGATCAAACGTTAAAATGTAGGTCCCTAGATACCATTGGCTGTTGGGCTATGAATTAACAGTCATGTCTAAGGAGAATGTCGGCCTTAGTCATAAACAAGACTATAAGATCGCGCCACAATCATCCTACACTCATCTTTCATTCGTACTTGGCCTTAAACTATCTATTGAGTTAGGTCGCCATTTCAGTAAAGCTATTAAAGGCTTAAGTTCACTGGTTATAAATTCCAATTACTGCATG